>JARHVA010003848.1:737500-770000 GCA_037957365.1 Torreya grandis
AAGAAATCAAATTATGTACTACAATAAATGATCTCAATATCTCATAAATGATAAATTGGTACAAAAAGGTTTTGTTACTAAAGAGATCAATTGGGATGAATATATTCTCTACACTAGTGGTGAAGATTCCTCTCATCACAATGATGAAGTATATATCTTATAAGTGTGTGTGTGTGTGTGTGTGTGTGTGTGTGTGTGTGTGTGTGTGTGTGTGTGTGTGTGTGTGTGTGTGTGTGTGTGTGTGTGTGTGTGTGTGTGTGTGTGTGTGTGTGTGTGTGTGTGTGTGTGTGTGTGTGTGTGTGTGTGTGTGTGTTTGTGTGTGTTTGTTTATTATTTCTCTCCATGGTGATAATTATTTGAAGGATCATATTGATGTAGAAAACATGTAAGAAGTGTGACTATTGGATGAAGTGTTTGTATGAGTTGGTTGATGTGTCCCAATTCATAAAACATGTATTCATGTGAATAGGTTGATGGACCCCTACTCAATTTATATGTAGTTCCCATAGTCTCTATTTATATCATATCTATGTGCAAGTCCCATGACTGCACACTATATTTCATTAGTGTAAATTTTTGATATATCATCACACTAGGGGAGAGAATGATAAGATATTTTAGTATGGTTTTTATGTGAGTTAGGTATACTCACTATTTTTGCCTTAGGGATAGAATGGGAATCCTTATTTCATAAAATACAATCCCTATATATGTTTATGCTCCTATAATATTTAATATTAATAAAATATCATGTGTTGGTTTTGTTTACTCTAGCCCAAACTGTTCAAGCATGCACTAAGATTAAAACAAACATAGTACAAATCCTAAGGAATAATTAATTGAAAACACCATTTTCATAATATTTCTTATGTAAGGTGGATCATTATAAGGATTTAATAGATAAAAATATATTCATAAATAATAATTTGGATTAAAATAAAGCTAACCCTAAAAATTAGTAAAATTAATTAATCAATCAAATTGACCTTATTTGCATAAGCAATTAAAATCCATACAATGATCATTACAAGATCAAAACATATATAGTGTAAATAATTAATATTGATAAATCACAAACATCACATAACCTAAAATCATTCTAATACATTTTGAAGTTACTATCTATTAATTAAAATATTCATCATCAAAAAGTTACAAAAAATAGTACATATAGAAGGTGGGAAGCAACTCCATCACAATTTTTTTTACCTTAATTAATATAAATACCTCCTTAAAATAATTAAAACATGTCATCCACTAAATCAATAATTTTAACAAAATAATATGCCTCAAATATTCTTGAACACATGTTTTGGGATTAGTCAAGACTATTAAGTCATCATGACTTGGAACTATTTAGTTGTGTTTGGCCTTCTTATGTTTGGAGACCTTGGAGAATCAACTATTATTCATGATTAGTTATATCCATGTCAATTAAAAGTATTCAAAATAAAATATCTCCTTGAGCCATAAGTGATGCATGGTTTTCCACATGATTTTTCAAAATTTCTTTAACTATATTGACATTTTAAATTCTTTATATAGCTTACATTATAATCTTGACAAGTTTTTGGGATCCCTCTCTATTATCCTTGTCTATTTACCATCTGAATGTTATCCTAAACCTATTCATATGTTCCTTAATTTTTTTAGTAGTGATGATTTTGTTATCTTCAGTGAATAGTGTCATTATATTAGCTTCCCCAAAATAGGATAATATGTTTCTTTTGTACTCATCTATAGGCACCAATATAACATTCATATCTCTAATAAAATCTAATAGGGATGTTTTTATGTGTACAATAAATTATTTGCATAATATCACATCAAAAAAATTCATGATTTTCATCTCTGAGACAAGGTTCCCTTTTTTCCATCATAGCCATATTATTTATTTTATTTTAAATATTCATAGTTCTAGCCAAATACTACTGCACATTTTAATTTAGTGCATCACCTCTCATTTTGACCTCAAAAAAATTATTCAATGAATCCATTACATAAATTAGAACATCCTAAATTATTCTCCATATATCACCATGGAAGGTATTCTTAGTTCAATTTTAAATAATTTTTACATTTTAATCCATTCCTCTAACTATTTGTGTAATCATTTTGTAATTGGATCTTACTTTTTTCATTATTCCTCATAACCTATAACTATATAGGCTATTTGAATAATTGATAGATCTATAAGGTGGGGGATAGAAACCACCACAAACTTATTATATATGGCCTCTTTAATGGTGTTTATATTAACTATCATAATAGAAATGAACTAGAGTGTAGGAAGGTTTCCATTAAGGAAAATTTGGATGCCCAAAATACAATTGTTAAAACAAGATACAAAATATGACATTGTGTGAGAGAAACCTCCATTATTTGCTCTCATTTATAGTTGCCTTAGATTTTAGTAGATAAATTCCACTACAATGGGTACTTAATTCTCATCAATGTCATGGAGAGTAAATTCACCCATAAAATTTTCACATTCACTATATAATAAGCTCCACATAACCTTTTCATCAACAACATTTCAGTTCGAACACATTCCTTGAACACTATGATGGGATATAAATCCATACCAGATTTATAGACCTAATTTTCTATGTACTTAGCCCAACACTTAAGGACTTATCTAAGGTCATGGGTGTCTAGCCATAACTTGGAATTATTTTGATTATATTTAATTATGGCATTTATTAGATGATAATATTTTTCAAAGGTGAGGTTAGATATGATGGCTATACCAAAATTCCCATAGAGGGAATCAATTAAATCATTTTGACACTATTAATTCATAAATAGATTATATATAAACTAAATTCATGGTAATATGTTGGGCTTTATCATGGCCTTGTGAAATCTTGATTTATTTAAGGTAATTATATCATGAGCATAACCTACCTTGTCTTGTGAAAACTCTCCATATAATTGAGTTCTTAGGCTTCATATACTAAATTTTATATGAAATTGTAATGTTTGTATCTTATTATCATAGGTATAAAATTAATATCTTTGAATTCTTGAGCTATTATATTGATAATTAGTATCTTTTAATTATTGAGTTAGTCTATTGAATTAATGTAAAAGTAATAAATGATGCATCCAAGTTTGTTTTCAATGGTCTACTAGGTCAAGGTTGTTTCAAGATTTAATTAGCCATCCAAGTCATTAAATTCCCCTTCCAACATCTCATACGAGTCAAAATTCACATTATAAACCTTTGAATAAGATATGTTTAGGTGTAACATTGAAATGAGGGGTCTTAAAATGTCCCATAATCATTCCAAGTCATGAGAAGGTGTTTTTTTAGGGATCAAATATCATTTATCCACCAAAAAGGGATCCCACATGTTTGAAAATAACCTTTCAACTTCCATCCTCCCACACCACATATTTTAAATCATTATTTTACTCCTCATTTCCCTCTTCCTTCCCACCAATAACATCTCAATATCTCTATTCTAAAAAAATGTAGGAAAAAGATGTTTTGTACGTGCTTTTAGGCTTATAAAAATTCATATAGTACAGTCATGGTCAAAATAGGTCAATAATATTTATATTTAACTCATTACAGGTATAAGTAAATAAAATATATGAGTTTCAAGGTCAAATATGGAAAAAATCAGCCCCTTCTCTCCATCATTCTCATTGGAAGCTTTGGACAACCAGTTAGGTTTATGCTTAGTCGATACAAGAGAGAGAAAATGGTGAACTAAGATATTGTCCATAGGAAGGGGGAATATTGGAATTTTAATCCTTGTAATTTTTTTCCATATTGGTATCCCATGATTTATGAACAATAGTTAAGAACCCAGGCAGAAAATTTGCTCTTCTTCATCTACATAGGGTCAACTTTATAATAGTTTCTAAGCATTTCTTAGCTTGGTTGATGATATTAAGTATTTTAGTGTCTTAAAAATGTAATAATATTACATATCCATCATTATCAACTACTATTTCAATTTTTTAATCCATAGAGAGTAATAAAGTCTCTAGGTTGTCACATGTGTAGGTTGTAGGCAATATTTCTTCATGTTACAGAGCCTTCAATGCATAAAAATGGAAGTGAATGATGCTTTTAGGTTTAATGGTGGGTTAATTAGATTAAATTAAATAATTATCTACCCTAAACACATATATGATTCATCATAACATTTTACTCTTCAAAGTCCTATTTCCAATATGATTTCCATGTACATTGTGTAATCTCCTTTGCAAATGTGAGTAGGGTAGATGTAGAAAACCATCAAGTTATTTTAAATCATACATTTAATTAACCTAAAATTCATAATCTATATTTTTTCACTCATTTTCATAAATAATTCATACTCAAAAAACCCATTCTCATCCTTAGCCCTATGAGAAACATACTCTCATTTAGGCACCTAAAAGCCTATTTAGGCAAATTAAGCAAGTGAGGTAACCACTATTGGAATTAGAAAAATAGGTATTTAATACTTTTATTAGTCAATGGGAGTCATAGGGGACCTATAAATAATCATGGGATATGGAGAGATAAGGATCAAAAAAGGATCAACACCATCAACTTTCCCCAAGAAGATAAACTCAATCAAGGCTTCAATACAAACATGATTATGATGATAGAGTTGAAGGAAAATTATTCATGTGATGAAATTAAGAAGGTATATAGGGTTATAAGGAAAAAATAAGGGTCAAAAAAATTATATTAGAACTCAAGGAAAAAACTAAGCATCAAATAACCTCTCAAATGGTTCACCTAGTCACAAGCCTAAGATTAAGCACCTATAGGCCTGACTATAGATGGAGAGAAAGTTGAGCAATAAGTATTATTTTAAGGAAATAAAAGGTGTAATAGGAAAAAAATAAACATGTTAATATTATTAAATAATCCAAAATGTGATGTGTAATAATCATTTCAACAACATACCTCACCTCTCGCCTTTCACTCATAGTCAAGGAAGCTCAAAGTTGCATCTACAGGTCTGACTATAAAAGAAGGTAAATTTGGGTAAAAGAGTACATTTTAGGGTGTCTTGAAGTGTATGAAGTGAAATATGTCTGAAAAATCCATTAAATTTTGATGAACATTTATAAGTGGGGATAATATCTTTGTGAAGGAAAATCTCACTCCTTCACATAGGTAGTAAACTAAGACTATATTTTAAAAATAATCATATACACCAAGGTGAATAATTTGAAAGTGGTTAGAAAATTATTAGAGTTATTTAAATATTATAAACCTATGATTTAAATTATAAATATGACCTCAAAGTGCTAATAAATCAAATTAACCCACACTTACTTAATTAAGACACATGACTACCACCTACAAGCACGATCTTTAGATAAGAAGGCGAAGGTGTCAATAATACTACATATTGGTTAAGTGAGATAAATGTAAGGAATTTTAATAAATTTTTTTCCAAGAGTTATTATTATTAATTGAATATTATTTCCATCTATAATAAGTTAAAAAACCTTGACAAGTTATTAGGCCTAATAGGCCTAAATAGGCAGTCACATGCTTGTGCATAGAAATTAGAGATAGATGCATGTTTGTTTAGTGTTTGAGGTTGGGAAACATTAGAAGAAGGTGATTTAAATTACATAAGTCAATTTTAAGTATTGTTAACTAAAAATATATAGAAACAATATATAATTATAGGCTATTAGTGATACATAAGCCATGAAGCCTACAAATCGTAAGCAAGGGTATGGGTGATATGCAGTAAGTTTGAAAGATTGAAAAAGAATATAAACCATGGGAATTGGTTAAGTGGGGTGGAAAACACACATAAGAGGTGTTAGAACCAAAATAAAAACTCTTTCATACCCCCTCAATGAAATACACCTCTCTTGAGCTCTAATTTAGGTTGGGAAGTCAAAATTGGCCATCTTCTTATGCTCAAAACTATATAAAGTAGTTTCATGGGGATTTAAGATCATAAATAATTGTGAATGGGGATATATAATTAAAAATCATGTCATTTTTTATCTCATTAACTCCCTCAGCTATATGAACCATTGTTAATACCATTCGAGCCTCTAAACCTTGTGTAAACCCTCATCAGTGACCTAATGGAGGAAAACTTGAGATAAATGCACTAAAATTCCCTGAATTGTCTTGGGATATATATGAAAAACATTATGAACTCTAATGAAGTCCCACTCATGATAGTAATTTGTATGTACAGTTGTATAGATCTACCAAAAATACTACTTTTACAGGTTTTAGTGATAATTTCAAGATACTAAGCTATGTGAAGAATTAAAAATAGTTAAATAAGGTGGCGTAAGGTGTTTTACAACTTATTAGATCATAAAATACTTCTCAAACCTCCCTATAAAACTTCTATAGGTCTAAACAAAAGAGCCAGTCTAGAAATACTAGTGAGAGATGAACTAGTCAACTAAATGAGAAAATGTTTTAGGTATGCACTATTAGGAAGGCACATGTCATGATTTAATATGATTTTATAGGTATAAAAAAATCTCAAACATACATCCTTTAAGGTTTTATTCAATCTTCATGTTCATCTAAACAACTAGTACAACGTGATTAGGCCCAGTTGATTAGTAGGCCTATTTATTCAACAAGGGAAGATACCCATTAGTGTAGAGGGATATCAAGGGAGTAAATACATGTAATAAAAACCATTTTAACTAATTTATGAAGGTTATTAGACACTTTCCATATCCATAATGGAAGATGGGTCAGTTTTCCAAGCCTTATTGGCATGCAAGAGATGGGCAGGCTACTAAATGCTTCATGGAGGCCTAATTGGACTACATTTTACATTTTCAATTATCATAAATATAATTGGTTAACCAAGTTGGAATAACCATGATTTTAATTAGGTAAAAAAAGGTTTAAATATATCTTACCCATTACACATCCACACCCAAAATCACATTGAAGATCACATACCAACCAAGACAATGTATGGAGAGATCACGAGACTATTATGAATGTTGTAATTATTTGTTTATGGAATGAGGTTCATTATGACATATTATCCACACATACACACCATATTCTGTTCTCTCATGTTCTCCATTATTATATAAATTGAGGCTAGAATGCCATTATATGTATCCCTCTACTAGGTATGAAGAAATCCTACTCAAAGTTGTACTTTATAACCTCTTAAACTAATTTAAGGACTATTTTAGATTCTCTATAATATTTTAGTGTATTTCATGCTTGTTTTATTTCCATAAGTGGTAGGTTTCTCTCCCTTTGAAAGTCCTTACCTCACCTAGATACTAGTATATTGTTATATATAGGTCACATAGTGTGAGAAGGTGTTAGTGGTTGAGCTTGGAGTGTTAGTTGATTGGTAAGTGTATTGAATCATAAATTTTATTCATAGCCCTCAAATTTTGATGATATATAATATCTTTTATGTGAAACACTAATTCTTAGAAGCCTTTGGAGAGAGTGGTCCAGTTACTAGTCCTTGTTTTATTCAGTAGTGTTATTAAAAGGTCAAATAAGAATGGACATAACATATTGGTGCATCACCTAACCTTAGTTTAGAATTTTATTTATGAATCATCTTTGATCTCTTTTCATCACCAAGTTATTATTTTTAGGAACTAATCTATAATTTATTCACTAGGGGAGATAGCCTCAAAACTAGAGGTTCACTTCATCAACCAGGCCACCCACACCTAGAGGTGATCCCATTGTATCATCTAGATGAGGTAGGAATGAAACACCACTAACTAAAGGGGCGTAATATAAATTTATAATAGTTTTTATCACACCAAATGGGAATAAGATTCAATAAATTGGAGAAACTACTTGTATTATTTGGTAATCTTAGGCAAATTTAAGAAATCTAGTGGTAGATTTGTAGTCAAATTTTCATGCCAAAAGTGGTCATCAAAATATCTTCATCCAAGGGTAAAAACATCTTATTATTGATATGTCAATTTATTATTCACTTTGACTAATAATTTTTTATGGCTAGATATGAAGGAGATGTATGTCCTAAAATTCATATCATCCCTATTATGACCTATACCAACCTCACTATGAGCCTTACCAATCTTACATTGACCCCTATTAGCAACATGATGGCTCACATCAGTCATATATTTCACTTCCCACCCTAATTTCTCCTCCTTAGAAACCCTCCTATCTTCCTAGTCAATCTTGGCAAGGTCATGATGCTCTTAGTCCACATAACCATGTTTCAAACTAGTCTATTTCAAGCCTTAAGCAAACCTTCATGGGTTATGAGAGATATATGGTTGGGATTGATACACAAAGGGGTTATGCTCAAGAGGTCCATGTTCATCTAATTAGGAATGTGAGGGAATCATTTTATCAAATAAATAAATAATGGGCATCTATTATGAGGGAGAATCATTCAAGTCCCACTATTGATATGTTATACATGGGTGGTCTAATTTTAAGTATAGAGGAGAAACTAGTGGTTCATGAGGGGTATCAAATCTAGTGTCATGAGTTTCATGTTCCCTCCACAATTACATATTATTCCTCTTTTTATCAACTCATCCTTCCTCAAAATATATATTAAAATGAGTGTCAAACCCTTCCAATTTGACCACAAGATCCTCAAGCCTTCCCTACTTGGAAGTTTATTCAAGAGAATATGCAAAAGAGGGAACAAGTGTGTATTGAGAGGACTAAATATCATGGTTCAAATCAAACCTGGCAAATCCTTTCCCTTCCTAATCATCCTAAGGATATTTTTAATCAAATGATATTTTATTTTGAAGCTCACCTAACTAGGGAAATTGAAATTGCAAATGAATCTAGTCAAACCTTACTCTCTCCTCCCTAAGAACCCATATATTTCCCATCTTGGAATTATATCCAAGAATTTTTTAAAATCAAGAAGTTTTATACTCTTACTCACAAGCCAACTCATGATTTCATCCATCACCCTCCTACACTCAACCTCCTTTGGAAAGAACCTATCCTATAGGAAGTGAGTGAAGAAAGTCAAGCTATGACAATAATTGAGCAAGGTGATTTAGGTGAGTTAAAAGAAGATATTGATATTGAGACACCTCTTGGTGAAGATAATTATATATCAGCCTTAAATTATGTAAAATAATATGAAATTTAAGAGTAAGGTGAGTCACAAGAGGAAAAAATATCATCCAACCAAGAAGAGGATGATTTTTAATACATTGATGGCATGGCAGCTACCCTCTTTTATGATAATCCTAAATAATATGAAAATGGGGTATTTGTCCAAATTGAAAAAAAATTAGAAAAAGGATACAACTCTTAATAGGTTTCAATTGTTCAATAAATATGAAAACTAGCCTGTGAAGCTAAAGAGGAAGGTCACTTTGATAAGATACAAGCTAATCAAGTTGTTATGATAGATGAGGGAGATTCTAATGATCTATCATAGGTGGAATAAATATTTTTGGAGTTCCATGAACATGTTCAAGGAGGTATATTTTATAAATCTTTCTCAATATGTGTTATACCTACTTATACATTAGGTACTATCAAGTTTTTACAAAATCTAAGCAAACTAGGATTATGTGAGGATCAATCAAAATACCTGTTTGAGATCATAATATTATGTTACTTTATTTTGGGTGCATGTTATGATCTATTTAAAATTGAATAAGGTAGTTTCACCAAACAAGAGGAAGGAAAATATCTAATCATGCCATTTCAAGATGCTATTTCATTTTAAGGTGACTTGTATGAGGTCTTTAAACGAGGTTATCAACCCCTCGTTCCATTTGCAGATGTCTTTTCACTCTTGAGGAATGAAACTAAACTTAATTGGTATCAAGATTTCATGAATCAATATTCATCTCTCCTTAAATTTAACCTTACAATCATGCCACACTATCTACCTCAAACTTTTCAACTTGATCAAGAGTATCCTATAGATGAACCAAAAATGAGAGTGTTCATGTAAAGTAGATAAGTTTGGAATGAATATGATTGGGTATTAGATTCACATAGCTAACCTATACACTTTAAAATGGATAAATAAAGTCTAATTGTTATTATAAGAGGATAGGAGCATGCAAACATCTCTAGATGCAAGTGGAGGTTCTCATTCCATGAGAAATACCTGATTGGACTTCAATCAACACATGACAATATAATCTCATGGTACCATGGTGATCAAAGAAGCTTCCCCTTTGATCCTAGAATTTAAATAATTTATGTTTAGGCTAGTGGTTTATAGTATTTTATTTTCTTATTTCCAATAAGTATTGTCAACAAGACTTTGGTGTGTTATCTACCTTAGTTGTTTTTTTGTCCCATCTTATTACTTTCTTAGGTGTTTAGGTATTTCTCTATTTTGGTTTCTTGTGTGTGTGGGAGGTATTTTTAGTCCTTGAAGGTTTTATAAGGTGCTAAATTTGATTGAAATCCAATTAGAGTGGTCATCCAAGTCATGTTTCCAAGTGTGAGTCTAGTGCCTATCAGGTATGAGATAGTTGGTTCTCTTGACCAGCAGGCTGGTCAACCCCTTTAAGCCACCAAAAATGTTGATAATTTATCCACCTAGGCCAAAATTAAACTCCTATATTCAAACACTTCTTCATGAAACTGATCAAATCCTATACATGGTAATCTACATGCCTTATGATGTCTTCATTTGGTCTCATTTTAAGCATTTTAGCATTATTTAAAGTGTCATAGTATGTGCTAGACATTCCTTAAGAGATCCTCATGTCATAGTTATTTTGAGTCTTTGGATGATGTTCTAAGTTTTCATGGTGGTCTTTGGGTGAGTTAAATTATGTCAAATTCCTTTTGAATCCTAGAGAATGGCCTAAACCTTATTTGAAAAAGTTTAGGTTCTTTACCATAAATTAAGGTATTTGGGGAAGTTAAGGTTTCTATTTCTCATAGTATTTGTGCCTATTCTGGTCATTTCTTGTGGGATGTGCCTTTTAAACAAGATTTGGAGGGTGTCCAAGTCATGTTTAAGCCTTGACATAGTAATTAATGATGTATACAAGGTTGTTTTCAATGGTCTACTTGGTTAATGTTGTTTTAAGATTTAATTAGCCCTCTAAGTCATCAAACACCCATTCCAATATCTCATATGAGTCCAAATATACATTGTAAACCTTTGAATAAGATTTTTTAGGTGTAACATTGAAATGAGGTGTCTTGAAAGGTCTAATAACTATTCTAAGTCATGACAAGTCATTTTTTTAGGGGTTAAATGTCATTTTTTAACCAAAAAGGGGTCCCACATGATTTAAAATAAACTTTAAACTTCCCCTCACCCACATTACGTGTTTGAAAGAGTTATTTTATTCTTCATTTCCCTCTTGCTACCCACCAATAACATATCAATATCTCTAACCTAAAAAAATGTAGGAAAAGGATGTTTTTTAGGTGTTTCTAGGCTTGTACAGATCTGTACAATACATTTATGGTCATAAGAGGTTAGGAATATTCAGATGGAAATAATTACATGCATAATGAAATAAAATCCATGAGTTTCAAAGTTAACCATGGCAAAAACCAGCCCCTTTTCTCCATCATTCTCCTTGGCAACTTTGGACAAATAGTCAGGTTTATGCTTAATCCATATAAAAGAGATAAAATGATGACTTGAGCTCTTAGAAAAAGGAAGGGGTTCTAACAGAATTCCAATCCTTGTCATTGGTTTCCATATTTGTATCTTATGTTTTATGAAAAATGGTTAAGAACCTAAGAAGTCAAGTTGGTCTTCTTCATCTATACAGGTTCAGTTTTGTAATGGTTTCAAAGTATTTCTCATCTTGGGTGATGAGATTAAGGATTTTAAGTGTATTACATATGTCCTCATAGTCCATATCCATTATTTTCCACTTTTATTTCACATTTTTGATCCATAGAGAGAAATAAAACCTCCATGTTGTCACATGTGCAAGTTGCAAGTAGTGTTTATTCATGTTATAGAGCCTTCAATGAATAAAAATAGAAGTGAGTGACGGTTTTAGGTTGGATTTTGGGTCACTTGGATTCCATTAAATCCTTATCTACCCTCAAAACATATCTAAGTCATTATAAAATTCAACTCTTCAAATTCCTATTTCCAATATAATTTCCATGTACATTGTGTAATCTCCTTTGCAAATATGAGTAGGGTAGATATAAATAACCATCAATTTATTTTAAATCATATATGTAATTAACCTCTCAGTCATACTATATAGTTTTTCCCTCATGATCCTCATTTCCTCATACTCACAAAACCCATTCTCATCCTTATCCCTATGAGAAACAAACTCTCATTTAGGCACCTACAAGCCTATTTAGGCAAATTAAGCAAGTGAGGTAGCCACTGTTGGAAGTATAAAACTCGGTATTGAATACATTAATGAGTGAATGGGAGTCATATATGACATATAAATAATTATTTAAATGGAGAGAGTAAGATAAAAAATATATCAACACCATCAACTCTCCCCAAAAAGACAAACTCAATCAAGGCTTCAATACAAACATGACTATGACTGCAGAGTTAAATGAACATTATTAATGTGATGATACTAAGAATTTACATAGGATATAAGTAAAAATTAATGTTCATAAACATGTTTATGTCACTCAAGGAAACAATTAAGTATTAAATCACCTCTCAAATGGGCTCACATAGTTAAGAGCCTAAAATTGAAAACCTATAGGCCTCATTATAAATAGAGAGAAAGTTGAATAAGAAGTCATGTTTTAAGGTGATAAAAGGTGTAATAAGAATAAAATAAAAATGGTAACATTATTAAACTATAAAAAATGTGTTGTGTAAGAATAATTTAAATAATAAACCTCACCTCTCACCTTTCATTCATAGTCAAAAAAGCTCAGAGTTGCATCTACAACCCTGACTATAAAAGAAGGGATATTTGGGTAAAAGAGTCCATTTTAGGGTGTAATTAAGTGAAATAAGTTAAATATGGTTTAAAAATACATATAAATGTTTATGAAAATTTATAATTTGGGATAATATCTTCATAAATGAAAATCTCACTCCCTCACATAGGGAGCAAACTAGGGCTGTATTCTACAAACAGTCATAGATACCAAGGTGACTGAGATGAAATTGGTTAGAAAATTGTAAAAGTTATATGAGGATGATAAACATTTGATTAAAATTAACAATATTACCTTAAATTTATAACAAATAAAATTAACCCACACTTACTTAGTCAAGACACAGGACTGCCACCTATAGGCAGGATCTGTAGATAAGATGGTGAAAGTGTCAATAACCCTATTTAGTGATGAAGTGAGAGAAAGGTAAGGAAGTATCCTCAATTATTTTATATTATTTATTATTATCAATTTAATAATATATTACTATATAATAAATTAAATAAACTTGACAAGTTTTTAGTCCTAGTAGTCCTAAATAGGCAGTCACAAGCTTGTGCATAGAAATTGGAGATAGATTCATGTTTGGGGAGTGTTTGAGGTAGGGAAACATAAAATAAAGGTGATTTAAATGCCATAATTAAAGTTAAATGTTTAAATAAGATACATTTATATTCCATTAGGGATACATAGGCCATGAAGCCTATAAACCCTAAGTAAGAGTATGGGATGTATGCAAGGAGTTTGAAGGATTGACAAAGAACATGAATAATGGGAATTGATCAGGTGGGGTGGCATAAATCCCCAAGATTTTTTATAACAAAAATTAAAAATATTTCACACCCCCTCAAATAAATACACCTCTCTTAAGCTTTTAGTTAGACTGATCAATAAAAATAGTCATCTTTATGCTCAGAATTATATAGAGCAGTTACATGGGGATATAATATCATTAGGAAATGTGGAGGGGGATATCTACTCAAAACTCATGTATTTTTTTCATCTCATTAACTCCGTCATCTCTATGAGCCATTGCTAATACTAGTGAAGCCTCTAAACCCTTCCTAAACCCTCATCAATGACCTAATGGAGGAAAACTTGAGCAAAATACACTAAAATGACCTAAATTGGATTGAGAGACAATTGAAACACATTATGCACTCTGAGGAGGTCCCACTCATAATATTAGTTTGTATGAAAAATTGTATGGATCCATTCGAAAAACTATTTTTTTCAAGTTTTATTAATAATTTAAAGATACTAACTATTTGAATAATTAAAAATCATTAAATAAGGTGATATAAGGTTTTTTTATAACTTTTTAGATCATAAAATACTCTCAAACCTCCTTGGAAAATCTTATACAGGTCTGAGTAAAAGAGCCAATCTAGAAATGCTAGTGAGAGGTGACCTAGTCACCTAAATGAGAAAAGCTACATGCATTAACTATTGGGAAGGCACATGTCATGATGTAATATGTTTGTCAAGTATTAAATCATGCTCACTCATCCATACTTTAAGGTTACATGAAATCCTCATGGTCATCCAAGCAACTACTACTAAGTGACTAGGCCTATTTGATCAACAAGGGAATATGTCCATTAATGTAGAAGGATACTAAAGGAGTAAATGGAGGTCATAAACACCCTTTCAACTACCTCATGAAGGTAATCATACAATTTCCATATCCATAATGGAGGATGGGAAAATTTTCCAAGCCTTATTGGCATGCAAGAGAGGGGTAAGCTACTAAATGCTTCATGGAGGCCTAATTAGACAACATTTTTCCTTTGTAACTATCATTAGGAGAAGTGGTTGAATTATTTTTCATGCCCATGCTTTTAATAGGGTTAATTAAGTCTAAATTAGCTCCTAACCACTACACCTCCATGCCTAAAAGGTCATTGAAGACCACCAATTAGCCAAGGCAATGCATAGAGAGATCATGGGACTATTATGCATTTTGTAACTATTTTTGAGTGAATGAGGGTCATCATGACCTCATATCCACACTTTCAAGACAAATTATCTTCTCTCACCTTCTCCATATTATATAAATTGAGTCAAGAATGCCATTGTATGCATCCCTCTACTGGGTATGAATAAATTCTACCCAAAGTTGTACTTTATAACCTCTTGAACTAATATAAAGAATATTTAAGCTTCTCTATACTAGTTTAGTGTGTTTCATACTTGTTTTATTTGCATAAATGATAGTTTTTTCTCCCTTTGTAGGTCTTTGCTTCACCTAAATACTAGTATATTATTTCATGTAGGTCATATAGTGTGAGAAGGTGTTAGTGGTTGATCTTGGAGTGGAAGTTGATTTTTAGGTGTCTTAAATTAGACATCATATTCATAAACCTAAAATTATGATCATATATCATAGCTTCTATGTGAAGCACTAATGCTTAGAATCCTTTAGAGAGAGTGGTCTAGTTACTAGTCCTTGTTTTGTTCATTAGTGTTGATTAAATGTCAAATAAGAGTGTATAAAAAATATTGGTGCATCACCTCCTATTATTTTAGATTTTTCATGCATTATATTTTATCTCTTTTCATCACCATGTTAGTAGTTTTAGGATTTGAGCTACAATTGATGCACTAGGGGAGCTAGGCCCAAAGCTATAGGTTTACCTCATCAACTAGGCAACCCACACCTAAAGGTGATCCCATTATATCAAATTAATGAGGTAGGGATGAAACACCACTTCTTCAAGGGGTGTAATATAGATTGATAATAGTTTCTAGCATTCCTAGTGGGACCAGGATTCAAGAATTTGGATCAATTACTTGTAGCATTTGGTGATCTTAGGAAACTTCACGATCTCTAGTGGTAGATTATATCAAGTGTATGTTTGGTCAAGTTTTTAGGATTCTTCCACATGTCTACCAGTTATATTTTTATCTCATTATATTACTCCCAGGGTTGGCATATTTAAGTGACATGTAATTCAAGGATTGGAATAGAATCTGAATTTATCATAGGTTCCTAGAGTGTCAGTGGCTTACAAGGTCATAAAGGTGAAATTAAAAATAATATATTCTTATTTTCTTGGGGTTCCATAATGGTAGGTTGATGAGGATATAA
Source organism: Torreya grandis (assembly GCA_037957365.1). NCBI lineage: Eukaryota > Viridiplantae > Streptophyta > Pinopsida > Cupressales > Taxaceae > Torreya > Torreya grandis. The sequence continues at coordinate 753,409 of JARHVA010003848.1, forward strand.
AAAAATATGTTCATGCCACATGCCATCATTTGACTAGCTTAGTATCCCAAGGTGTCAAAGTTCACTATTTATATCACATTATCACAAGGAAATTCAGGTGTGACAAGTGGAAACATCATATTTACCCATTTTCCTAGAGTTTCATAATTAAATAATATCTATGACCAACAAGAAAAAATTAACTAAATAAAATATAAAAGATAAGTTATATAAATAGTGATAATTTGATGGCATTGACAGGTATCACTGGCCAAATAGTTTTAAAAAATGTTTCTAGGTGTATTTTGGACAACTTCAACTACCATGGGTTGATAAGTGAAATTAAATGATCACTCATGCCACATGAGACATACACTTAAATCATTCAAATATTTTTAAATTATGTTAGTTATAAAAGTGTAGACTTATTAAAATACACAAATTAGGATATAGACAAACTTTAATAAAGTGAATTCCTTCAAAATCACCATGAACTAGCTTCACCAAAATTTAACTCATGTATTTTAAGATAATTTGGGGGTCTCCAATTTTGAAGATAAGTGTGGGGGTGTGTTGATTACAGAAAATGGTGATATTGTAGGAAAACAATAATTTAGGATTACAATTCATAATATTTTGGTTTATTTTAAACAACACAAATAAGTAATAAAATAAAATATTACTTGTCAAATGAGGCTAAACCTTAGCTTCATCCCTATCATATAACATACTAGATTTTTAAATCTACAAGGAGTCATTTGTATGTAGAGTAGTTCATTTACCTTTACCTTGATTTTTTTATAGCTCAAAATTAATCACTGCAACCCAAACTTTTCTCAAGTGTGATGTTATATTTCTCTTGTTTTTTTTTTTCATTTTGTATGAATGGCTCAAATAAGAGGAAGGCTTGGGAATTGACCTGCTAATAGCCAAACCTACATATTCCTGATAGAGATACCTATGTCTCCACTCAAGGCCTTTCTCCATTATCATCTATGAATCCATAGCTTTGATGGAGATTGCTCAAATCACCATTTTGAAAAAAAAATAATCGATTTTATTTGAATATTTCATATTATCTCTTTTCTTTGGATTTTTATTTTATTTTTTGGATTGTAAAATTTTGGGAATCAATACAACCAAGGTATAAGTATTTTTTAAGAAAACATTAGCCTTGGATGTTTTTTTATTACTATTCATATATCTAAAGTAAATACTTAAGGTATTAAATGTGTATTGATGACCCCTCTCTTTTACAAAAATGTTATTAATTCATATAATAACTTTAAATTAAAGATTCAATATTCTAGTGAAAATATCAAAAAAATAATCATGATATTGAGGAGTGTCCAAAGTTTTCTCATCCTTCTCAGAACCCACTACATTTTTTCTAGTGAATTGGATTTATTTTCAACCAATTTGAAAGTGACTATGTACCTCAATGTTGTGATTCCAAGGAAGTACAATTTTAACTATCCCCCTGGTTCGTGGAGAATGTGTGAAATATTTTCATTTTCTCTTCTCATGTCCTCAAAAACACTTATTAATATATCACTATGAAAAAAAAATCTACAAAATAGAATAGATAAGTTTCATCATAATCTATAAAAAAAAATGGGCTATTAAAATAATACATGAACTAAAATGAAATTAATATAATTCTTCTTTAATCTTATCCTACTCTAAAACTAAAACTAATAGTCAATCCCATATTGATGAAGATGGGAAAACCAAGGGGTAGTGCTTCAAGGTTTTGCTCATTTACTAGAAAACATAAATCTTTACCTTTATTGTATTTTAATTGAATGTTTTGTGTTCCAAAAAATAATTAAATCTTGGTATGGAGCGGTCTAAAGAGGGTCCAACTTGGAATGTTGGCCCTTTTTAAGTGATTTTTCCCATAGAAGGACTAATTCTAAAATTATAAAATAATTTATTTTTAATCTCTTATTAAACCAAATCTTCACTATATATTGATGTATACTTAATTTATAAATTGCTTCATCATGTGCTTCCTCCATTTGAAGAACAATCAATATCCTTGACTACACACAATCATCCTCTCCTATATATTCTTACATGAATTGATAAGTGGGAATATTTAGATTGATTTGAAATTCTAGTTATTTTTCATACACAAGGATAAATGGATATGTCTTAAGATATTTTTTTTCTAGTTATATTTGTTGATAGATCATATTCCAAAAGTAAATGCCAATTCTTTAGTTTATCTACAAGAGAATTTTTGATGGAATCGAAGAGGTTATAATTTTTGGATTCTTTGAATGTAATCCATTATGGATGATAGTTAATATATAATTTAAATTTGATTATATTATCATATTCCCATTCAATAAAATCAATTGATAGGAATTCAAGGCCATTACCACATATAAGAGAAAAAGGCTTACCAATTGGTGTGACAATAATCTCTTCAAAATGTTTGATAACCTATTTAGTTTTGTTGGTTTTCATTTCTATTACCATGGTCCATATTTGAAAATAATATATATCTATGACCATAAAAATATATCCCTTACAAGACATGGGATTGAGGACATCTATTAAATTGAACCCACATTAGGTGAATGGAGTATTTTGAATCATTGGCTTCAAACACATAGTTGAATGTGTCTCTCTTCTATAAAATATTTAGCACTCATGATAGGTTCTAACATGATTATAAATTTATTTAAATATTTTAGGCCAATAATACCCAACTCTCAGTACTTTTTACATTGTTATATGACCCTTTAGGGTGACTGCTTTCTCTTTTATGGAAACTACTAATGATTTCATTAGCTTATATCCTAATTACACATCTGAGGTAATTACCCTCATAGTTTTTAGGGTACAAGACTCCTTTATTTTAATTCAACATGAGGTCTCTCTTATTTTCTCTATTAAGGTATAGAGGATATTTTACTCTCAAAATATAGTGAATTATATCATCATAGCATTGATTAAATATGGTTTTTGTCTAGTCGATTTACATAACTATGATCCTAGGGTCAATTTTAATGATTATATGAGTGATACCTTGACCTATAACCATATTTAATATATTAATATATATGTCATACTATTGTGTTTTATCCATCCACTCACTTTGCATTCTCCCAACTAATTACGTCCCAACATGAGTTTTACAATGGGATCTGGTATAATAACATGGACTTTATTGCAAAGAATGTAGTATCTAATTTTTACTACATTTTACCAAGGCATTGGCCTAATTTTAAAATATAAAATAGTTCAACATTGCATCATTTATTTTTTATCTCATGAATTTGATAGGATTTTATTTACATGTAATCTTTTTTGTTAACACAAGTGGTACAATATACTCCAAGGCAAAGGAATAGAGATATAAATCCTTCATAGAATTAGGACTAATTAGAACTATGCCTTAAAGGAGGTTATGTTTAATATATTTTATTTACTATTTGGATTTGGGAGTCCATTCCATCCTTTCATCATATTTAAGCATAAAATTTATGGGTCTAATAATATCATCAAAACTAGAAAAATCTTGCACATAGAATTTGTCTTGCCAAAGAAACATTTTAATTCATTTTTACTATTGGGAAAAAAAAATTAGAAATAGAATTATATATTTTAGGGTAAATATAAATACCTTTCTTCATGCTGATGTGGCCCAAAATGTTACCTTTGGTGACCCCAAACATACTCTTTCTAGGTTTCAAGTAGATATCATGCCTTCTACATTTTTGAATACTTTTTATAGATGACACGTGGTTTGATATGTGCTAAGGGAAAATGTTAAAGTCATCCATGTAAATAATTATGTATTTAAAATTATAGTTTTTGAAGTAAAAATATGTAGCTTTCTGGAAGGTGGCTTCCATATTGATTAAATATTAAGGGATCCTCTTATAGGAAAATTTCCCCCATTTAGTTTGAAGGCTATTTTGATACTATCCTCTCTATCAAATAAAACTTGGATATACCTTGAGAATACATATAATATGTCAAAGGAGTTATATAATTAAATTCATTAAATTTATCTCTCCATGTTGACATGTGTTATGTGCACTACACCAGTTAGGCAAAGCAAGCTCACAAATGTTAATCTCAAGTAGTTTGTTCAATGATGGTCCAAGATTATTATTTGGGCCATTGAATGGCTAGATATATCTTAGTTAGGTTAAATTTAACTTTTAATTTTCTCCATGAGTGTTTTCAACTTATTTATATATTCCTACAAAGTCATTACTATGATTTTGAAACATTTGATGTATTGCATCTTGATGTTATTTTTTAGAATCCTATTGTGTAATTTAGACATTGTTAATGGTAAGATTTAGGATTAGGGTTTGATTTTTTGTTTTAACCTCTACCATTGTTCATTTAAATAAAACCAAATATTCATTTTCAACTACGTGTCTTAATGGTAAATGATTTATGATTGGGATAAGATTTGGCACTGTAATATTTTGAATAGTATTAAAAATAGGATTCAATGTTTGGAGGTTTAGGTTGATATTTGGAATGGTTATAAGAATTTTTACATTTAGATTTATTTTCTAATATACCTTAATAGCTTCATCATATGCCAAATTAAAATTTATGACAAGGGCTCATTTTATGATGAATGCCCTTAAAATATCTAAGGCATTTTTGTACAATTCTAGTGCTAGTGGGTCATAAGGCTTGTATAATACTATAACATGAATATAATTTTTTTAAAATATCAAAATAAAACCTCCAGTTGGATTATTGGATTCTCCTCACATGATATATCACTATTTGTATAAAAAATGAATATTAATAAACTGTCCAATCTAGGCAAGAAGGGTGCCATTAAACTGAACCTAACCAATAATTGGGTTGTCACAAGGATTAAAAAACTAATCATATGTAGCATATTGTTTGGTAAATGGGAAAATTATACATGATACTTACTCATGTTATAAATTTATAATATTCAATGAAAAATTCAATTATAATATGGTATATTGATGCAGAGGGTTAACAAACAATCTCTCTCTTTGTCTTATTACAAGAATCACTTCCTTAACAATGGTATAATCACTTCATTGGTAATGGATTTCTAGTGCAATATACAATTAATGAATATTGAGTTCTTTGATAAGTTTATGGTATTTGAAAAAAATTAAAATGTTCATTATAACCCCTTAGTACCCCTCATGTAAAGTACAAACTTCCCAAAACATCTATTCACTCTTTGGACACTCTACAACCTTGGCATATAGGGCTAGTAGCCTTTTTTTGAATAAATTCTTACATGTGCAAAAATTTATGATAGATTCTTGAGGGAAAAAATAAAAATTTAGGAACACTTTATTTATTATTATCCTCTCCTAAAATTTCAAGGCAAAATTATTCTTATAGACTACTCTTCCAACCTTATCTTGTTTACTATTAAGGCCTTTTTAGTTCTCTATTGACCCTTTCCACATACAGTTAGTTATAGATGTACAAACATGTACTATTTTAGAATATAAACTCAAAAATACTTTTTATACATGTAAATCTATCATATAAATTTTTTTTGGCTAGTTTCATTAATGGAATCACTTTTTACATGCATGTTCTTGTCAAACCCTTAGAAACAAGGTTTCCTATAGGATTCATGACCCAAGAGTGTAAAGATTAGGTTTTCAAGATTTTCATAATTTTTTCAATGACTATGAATATTTGATTAGGCATGTTCAATTGGCATAAAACTTCTCTAATCAATAGTCTCTCAATCCATAGCCTTTGCTCCACATTTATCACAATTTTTTAATTTGACTATGCACTCAGACATAACAATCTACAGGCTTCATATGTATTTCCTACTAAACAATTTTGAAATAACTACTAGAAAATCTAATAACCTTATGAAAATAAAAATTAAACACTTCAAAATGTGTATAAGTACAAACCACCAACCTTCAATCACTTCTTACCATTGTTAATGCCCTGTGTAGAATTAATTGATTAAGGAAACATAAAATATATATGGTCTATATTGGCCTATTTAGAAACTACTTAGCAAAAAAGTAAAATATAAGGCATAAAATATCTTTAAGGAATTATTATGTTAGGTTACCAATCATTCATACCTCTTCATATGTCAATATAGACTTCCTTTGATTTACTTTCTATTTTTCATGCTTCACACCACAGAATTCCACAGCATAGGGCATGTAATATCTAAATTGAATTTATTAAATAGTCTATAAATAATTTCATGGAAAAAAATAACTTCAAAACACAAATAATCCACTCACTATTGTTTCAAAACTATAAAATACTTCTATTTATCATAGTTCTCTTTGCATTTACTATTATCTCATTCATTGCATACACAGGAAGTGCAGAGTTTGTCACAAATTCCTCTTCAAACAAACAAACTATATATTCATTTTTCTTGGGGTTATTTTACATTGTATATTTTAAATATAGATGCCCATCAACTCTCTACATTGAATAAATCATTACATAAGGCAATTGTCTCTTAAAAAATATACCCAAAACTCCCCTAACTAACTCTTAACTTCTTTAGTACATTGAGAACTTCCTAACTATTAACCAAATTTGGTCTATATGCCAAAAATGTGAATAGTAAAAGAGTTCAATGGAAGGATTGTGATCCCAATTGAATATTGACATCAAATGGAGATCATGCAAAGTGAATTTTTTTAAAACACTTTAAGCTTTCTTAAAGTGTATTTTGTCAAATTCTAAGAGACAGGTTTGTAGAAAAAATAAGAATTATCTAAATAGATTTTCAAGGTATCTAAGACTTCAAAGATCAAACTAAGGATCAAGCCTGAGTTTAGAAGAATAAATAGGCCTTGGAAAAATTAAGTGCAAAAATCCTCTTGGGCAAGTATTTAATTGAATTCTTTTGGACCTTTTATTTGTCTACATGTTAATTATTTCAGGCTTTTATTTGTCTTCTTGGGCAAGTATTTACTTGAATTATTTTGGACCTTTTATTTGTATAAGTGTTAATTATTTTAGGCTTTTATTTGTCTAAGTGTTTAATTATTTTGGAAAAAATGTCCAAATCAAAAGACAAATACATATTTTTATTTCATAGAAATTGTCCACATATAAAAATTCTAAGGGTCTTTTATTTCAGGAAAATTGTCTAAATAATTTTCCCAAAGGAAGGTCTTCTAGAAAAGTGTCCCAGACACATTTTTTGAATGATATATTTTTCAAGTGAAGTGGCCAATTTTTTTTTTTGGAAGGGTCTTTTTTAAGGAAATTGGTCCATTTTCAAAAGTCCCAAAAGGTCAATTTTCAAGTGAATGGTCCTATACATTTTTTTAAAGGGTATGTTCTTCATGTAAATTGTCCCAAGATAAAGTTCCATAGGATTTTTCTACAACAAATTTCCCCATAAACTTTTCCCAAAGGGTTATTTCTCAATAAAATGGTCTAGTTCAAGGTTTCCAAAGGGTATTTTTCAAGGAAGGTGTCTTAAACAAAATGTCTAGTGGTAGAAAGTCCACGTAAGTAGTTTGGTGATGTTATATCTCACAAGTATGTATGAGTCAAGAAGAATTGGTCACATGGGTCTCTTTAGTTTTATACCTAGGACATATACACCAAGTTTCAACCCATCCACCAAAGCACATCAAAATATATTAAGTTCCAAAGTTTCCATCTCAAACAAAATCTACTAATTTTCTATACTTAGCCATTTTCATAGGAGTTCAAATAGAGCCAAGTGGGTAGCTTTTTAGAATTATATCTCACACATGTGATAGTTTATAGAGAAAATTATCACATGGGTTTGCTTAATTTGGTACCAAGATTCTATGCACCATGTTCTAGGTCATCTACCAAGGTGCAAAAGAAGATATACATGTGCAAAGTTAGGCTCCTAGGTATTTTTTCTAAGTTTCCCATACTTAGATAAATAAACTAGACTATCACTAGGACATCATGCAAGCATGAATGAAATAATCAACTTTATATATATATATATATATATATATATATATATATATATAATATTCACTAAGAAGGATCATGGGACAAGTGGATCAAATGGTTTCATATTTTTCATTCTTAAAAAAATCTCCTATAAATTTGATGCCTCCATGATTCTCACGCTTCAAGATCCAAACCTTCAAAGTTGATCAAATAATTGGAGATGTCCACATAGATTTCAAATTTTAGATAAATGAAATCCATTTGATCTTAAATTTGAAGGTCATGTGAATGTCATTTTATGAGAGTTAGGATGTCAATTTTATGATCATGAATTTAATTTTGGTGATAGTTTAATTTTGGTGTAGGTGATAGATCTATAAGGAATTCATCCTTATCTAAAGGTTTGATCTATTATTAAGATACTCATAGCCTAGGATCAGTCCCATGTTGGACTATATTTGAGTAGGAAAATTTAAACAATCCCCTTCTCAGCTAGGGTGTAAATATAGAACACCAATACTAACCATTATCTTACTCACCAAAATGACTCATTATGTGAGTCATGTGGGTGTTATTATCCCCTTATTTGAACCCAACCACCAAAGCACAACTTGAGAACTTTTTACATAAGATGTAGATCTCTTACACTATCCATGAAATTTGAAAATTCAAATTATGAATTTGGTGAGAAAAACCTTCCTAAGCCGCAAGTCAAATCAAAAAGACATCCTAAGACTCATAATCAACCTAGAATGACTGTAATGACACCCTAATGACTCTAAACACAAAAATGGACTAATATTTACAAGGAGGTAGTGATGATTTTGTATCATACTACTGAGGAGAAAGGAAACCTTTTTCATGAAAACTATACTTGATCTAACTTTTAGGTTCCTTGCAACATCTTTCTTCCAAATGTAAGTCCACCTAGATCCCAAGTCCTATTCAAAACACACAGGCCTTTTTGATGTTTGCTTATGATGGATCCTCATTTATTCAGCTCTCTCTTTCATTCTCCTTTGAGGTTGACTTCTTGTGCTTTGATACCCCACTTGATCAACTTTAGTTTCTTCTTATTCTATTGTACCAACCTACTCATGGAACACACAAGTCAATGAAAATAATCTTCTACTTGTCCTTTTGAAAATCACACCCTTACTCATGCTTGCTGGTTTTCTCTTTGCTTGGTTATGTTGCTTGTGAGGGTATTGTTGTAACTAAGGATTCCTCTTCACTCTTTTTGGCCTCTATCAAGTGATTCTTTTTTTAACTACCTTCTCTTCATTCTCCTCATTATCACCATGTACTGCTCTTTCTATGGTTGCCAACTTTGCCTCTAATTGCTCACTAATTTCATATGCAAACTTGAAATCATATTGCGTAGCTTATTCTTGGGTTTGTACTTATCCTTATAATCCTAAAATGAGTTTCTCAAAATGATCTATTTCTTTTTCTTTCTCAACACCTAGTTGGTTGCAATTGTCCTCTTATTTACTGGGTTGCGCATTCAACCAAAACTTATGCATTTCTCTCTTCAATTGATTGTATAGAAACTTATTATTTTCTCTCTCTTCTCTCATGGCCTACACTCTCCTTCTCCTTATCTTTTGACTTATTTTCCATTTTATTTGCTTATTCTAAATCACCCATCCAAGATGTGGGTTCTCACTCTCTCTCACCTACTCTATCATGAGCTTCATCAAGGATATCTATTGATTTATCTCATTCATCTCTCTTTAGAAGTATTCTTCTTGTTAATTCCTTCTCAACTCTCTTTATCTTTTCTTTCTCATCTAGTCCTATGTTTTAATTAATTCTCCAATCATTCTCTTTACCATTTGTATTCTCTCAAGCAAGTATTTTGCACCTTGCTCCATCCCTTATCAAAGGCCTCTTTTTGGATCAAATTATTTGATCAATCACTTTGATCTATTCTTGAGCTTATTTATCTCCTTATATATTCTCATGCCTATCTTATCTTTTCAATATGCCTTGACCAACTACCTATAATATTATTTATCAACCCTTATAAACATCCTTCATCATATTTTCAATGAACATGATCAAATACCTAACATGAAAACCCAAAAACAAATACCCTACTTTGTGTAAACCTGCTTCTCCTACTTCCCAATGATCTTTAGGATATGATACCAAATGATGTAGAGGAGTAATCAACACTATCACTCTTTGATTTTTTTCAAAGTGCACTTCCTTTACAATGGCTTAATCACTTTACTGGCAATAGCTTTCTAGTGCAATATATAATTAATGGATCTTGAATTATTTGATAAGTTTATGGTCTTTGACACTTTTTAAAATTTTCATTACAACCCCTTATTACCCCTCATGCAAATTATAAACTTCTAAAAATATCTATTCATTCTTTGGACAACTCTACAACCTTGGCATATAGGGCTAGTAGCCTTTTTTTCAAGAAATTCTTGTATGTACAGAAATTTATGATATATTTTTGAGGAATAAAATAATAATTTATGAACCCTATATTTATTAATATCCTCTCCTAAAATTTCAATTCCAAACTCTTCTTATAGACTACTCTTCTAATCCTAACTTGTTTACTATTAAGGCCTTTTTGAGTCTCTATTGACCCTTTCCACATACATTCAATTATATAAGTATGGACACATACTATTTTAGACAATAAAATAAAAAATAATTTTTTATACATGTACATATATGATATCAAAAAAAATTAGTGAGTTTCACTAGTGGAATCACTTATTACATGCATTTTCTTGTCCAAACCCTATAAATAGGGTTTCCTATAGGATGCATAACCCAAGAGTGTAAAGATTAGGTTTCAAACATTTTCATAAGGTTTTCAATGACTATCCATATATTTTATAGAATTTACAAGTGTCATACAACTTTTCTAAGAAATAATCTCTCAATCCATAACATTTGCTCTATATTTATCACAAGGTTTTTTCTTGATTATGTACTCAGACATAACATTCTATAGGCTTCATTTGGGTTTCTTACTAATTTTTTTTAAAATAAAATAAAATAACCTTATGAACATAAAAATTAAACACTTATAAACATGTATAATTATAAAATACAAACCTTAAATCACTTCTTACCATTGTTAATGGCCTATGTAGAATTAATTGATTAAGGAAACACATAGTATACATGGTTTGTGTTGGATTATTTATAAAATCCTTAGAAACACAAAAAAATATAAGGCAAAAAATATCTTAAAGGAATTACTATGTTAGGTTACCAATCATTCATACCTATTCATATGTCAACAGAGACTTCCTTTGATTTATTTGTTGTTGTTCATGTTTCACACCACAGAATCCCACAACACATGGCATGTAATATCTAAATTAAGTTAATTAAATAGTATATAAATAATTTTATGGAACAAAATTAATTCACAACACAAGGAATCTAGTCACCATTTTTTCAAAACTAACACACTTTTCTTTATCATATTTCTCTTTGCATTTACTATTGGCTCATTCATTACATACACAACAAGTGTAGAGTCTGTTACAGTTTCCTCTTCAAACAAAAAAATGTATATTCATTTTTCTTGGGGTTATTTTACATTATATAATTCAAATAAATACCCCCATCAACTCTCTACATTGAATGAATCATTACACAAGATAATAATCTCTTCAAAAATATTCCCAAAACTCCCTTAACTAACTCTTAACTTCTTTGGTACATTGAGAAATTCCTAACCATTATCTTACTCACCAAAATTACTCATCATGTGAGTCATGTAGGTTTTTTTATCTCCTTATTTGAACCCAACCACCTAACAACGAATTGATACCTCTAGACACAAGATGTATATCTCTTACACTATACATGAAATTTGAAAATTCAAATTATGAATTATGTGGGAAAATCCTTCCTAAGCCATAATTCAAATTTGAAAGACATCCTAAAAATCTTAATCAACCTAGGAGGACTATAATGACTCCCTAATCAATGCAAACACAAAAATGGACTAATATTTATAAGGAGGTAGTGATTCTCATGCATATATATTCAGTAGGGTGTGAAATTAAGAGGTATATTTAAGGATTCATGGGTCATGAAAATATCCAACAATATTGATGGTTGATAATTATAATCATTACATTGGTATGAATGAATTTGGATTTGAACTAGTTAGTGAACTAAGTTTAGTTAGAGATATTTTAGGTATTTACGGGGTTTTACATGATTTTATAGGTTGTAATAATAAGAAACCTAACTTAGATTTAGACTTGGCATGACATGATGCAAAATATATACTTTAAGTTTTTAAGGGGGACTCAACCCTCCTTTTGGTTCTAAATTTTTACTCTATTGATGTGAATTTCATTCACACCATATAGTGAATAAAATATCCATCTCATTTTAAGAATATCAAGGGCATTCCAAGGCATGTGTTACAGTATTTTCCTCTACTCTATAGTTTGATAAGAATGGTTATGTGGAGTAATATGTGCATTACCATTCTAAGATAAATATTTTTTGCACTTCACCACAAATTATATTAATCTTATAAAAATATGCAATTTTTATTGATGATTTTCCTAAACAAAGATTTATTCAGAAAAGTGGCGAGGGGGGTAGGGGAGAAAGGGTAGGCTGGAAAATGCATTTGTATTATAGTTCACATAGATGTCCTTCAATAGGAATGACCACCTTCTAAATTTAAACTACAACTTCACCAATTTTTACCTAGTCTAGCATCCACTAAAAATTAAAAAAGCATGGTAAAGATCCTTAGTAATAATTAATTTAAAAAACCATTTTCATAATATAGATTGTGTAAGATGGATCACTACAAGTAATTTATATATAGAATCACATTCATCAATAAGAATCAATTCAAAACATATCTAATAGTGAAAGTGATTCAAATTATATTTAATCACTAAAATTAACCTAATTTTCATTAGGAATTGAAATCCATTCAATGATCATAACAAGCTTTAAAAATATATAATGGAAATAATAAAATTTGATAAAATAGAAACATTACAAAAATCAAAAATATCCCAAGCAATTTCGAAGTTGTTAATGTCTCAATTAAAGTCTTCCTCCTCAAAAAATTTAAAACATAGAGAATATACATAAGAGTAACAACCCTTTTTAAAAATACAAAAATATTTAATAAACCAATAAAATTCCCTCACATTAGAATTAAAACCCACTATCCATTGAAGTATTACTATCAAGAAAATGATTCCTTAAATATTCTTTGGCACACTATTTGGGATTAGTCCCCACTTTTTTTAAGCCATCATGACTTGGAACTTTCCAACCTATTTTTTCCTTATTATGATTTGATATTTTTTAAAATAAATGTCAAGACATGATTGATTTAATCCATGTTGATGACAAGTATTCCAAATACAATATCTCCTTAAGCCATGAGTGTTGCATTGTTGTCGAGAGGAGTTTAAAAATTTGATTTAGCTACATTAACCTTTTCAATGCTTTAGGTATCCTATGTTATAATGATAGCATCTTATTTGGATCCATATATATTAGAATTGGATTTTTTTTTAATAAATCCTATCTTGAACCTATTCATGTGTGGCTTAAATTTTGTAGTATTGCTTATTTTTTATCTTGATTGAATAATGTGGTTATAATAAATTCCAAAAAATAGGCTAATACATATTTTTTCCACTAATCTATATGCATCAATATAACATTCATATATATTATACAATCCTATTAGGATGTTTTCATGTGTGAAAAAAGTTATTGACATAGGCTCACATCAAATAACATCATGATTTTTAGCTCAAGGAAGAGGTTCATTTTTAGCAGCTAGACCATATTATTTATGTTCTTTTCAATCTACATAACTGTGGCCAAATAATAATTCACCCATTTTATAGCACATCATTTCTCATTTGGACCATAAAAACTTTAGTCAATGAATGCATTAAATAATTTAGAGAGTTCTCAATTCTTCCCATTATATTGGTATGGAAGGTAGTTGTAGTTTGATTTTTAACTTTTTTTACCTTTTTAATCATTCCTCTAATTATTTTTATATTTATATAGTAATTAGATCTTAATAAAGATTCAATATCCTCTGAAATTTCCTCTACACCAATAATAATTCTACTCTTCCACTTATTAGTTAAAAATAATAATTATTATTTAGTATGTAATAATACAAGATTCCCATCCTGAGTAAACTTTAAATTTGTCACTCTTTTCATTTTTATAGTGTATTTTTCAAACCTTAATTTGAACTCAAGATGTACATGGTATATCATTTCAATCTATTGGGCCTTATCTACATGTAGTTCATCCACTCAATTTATAAAACATTCCCCGATTTAGGAGTGGCCATGGAAGTGGAAGGTGTTGACACATTTTATGGGGATTATAGAGTGGAAACAAATTGTGGTAATAATTTGGAAATGGGTTGAGGTGAAAAAGGAATTTTTATGGGAAACTATGCCATGGGAATGGTCAAAAAGGACATCTAATATGAATGGATATGTTTCTTAATCACGTGAATTGAAGGATAAATGACATTGGGAAGATTAAGAAACATAAAAATTAAGATATTGGTTTGAAATTAAAACTAAAAACTTGGGGCATAGACATAATAGATCCCCTTGTGGTACCTAATAGAGGAGAAGTCATAATAAAAGCAATCAGAGATAGTGTAAGAGAGGTTAGACTTTTTTAATTTGACCCAATATCAATTTATTCAGTGGGTGTGCTACCAATTGGTTCACTTGGAATAATATCTAATATAGCACCTGTCTACTATAAACACAAGAAAAATTATTTGTTCCATAAAATTAGAAGGAATTGTGGATGGTCTCACAAGAATTACTTTCATAATAATATGGTAATTAGTAACTAAAGTGACTATTATTAGAGATAAAAAAGACACTAATAGATAAATAGGATAGGGTGATAATGGAACATAAGATGTAAATAAGGATCCTAATATTTGAATAGTGGTGTCAATTATGAATGATGATGGTGAAAAATGATGATGAAAATGTTGAAAAACATTTCCCTTAATCTTGAAATATTTCTTTGATGTCTCATTTAGTGGCAAGTGTGCATCTAGTATCTCCTCTAATACTTATTTCACCTAAGGTCCTTGATATCAAGGTATTCTCTAGCTAGTTACATCTAACTTACCAATGACCTTTGCATAATTTAATTTATTAAAATAAGATTTATTTTAATCATGGTGCTCATGGTTGTATTAAACATTCAGTATAGACATTAGATCATGCACATAACTTTTTAGATTTCTTTAAGGGTCTCATTATATATTTTCATGGTGTTGTAAGTTAAATGATGACCTATGTATTTCCAGGCCTTGGATGGATTAAAAATTCCTTAATTCCTTATTTTGAATATAAATTTGAAAATAAAGACAAGTTTATTTCATCTATCTTTGTAGACTCTGACCATCCATTAAACAAATTATAAATAAATTTCTTGCTCAGATAATCTATCAAGTACATGATAGGCAAATTTCAAAGGGAAAACCATGATTCCCCTAATCCTTATAAATGTTAAATCTTAGTAGTACCAATACGTCCCAATATGTAGATTCAAATTGCTCATAACCTAAAAAGAAATAGGCATATATATTGGGGGATAGAAACCATAAAAATTGCTTTGATGTGGCCTATATAATAGCTTTCACATAATATATCATGATATAAATGAAATGGAGGGTAGTTAGGTGTCCATTGAGGAAAATTTGGATGTTATAAAGGCACCATTATAGAGCATACATCTACCAAAAATGTCATCATGTAGAAGCTACCTCAATTCATTTCTATATTTTCCTATTACTTTAGATTGTAGTAGATAATTTTGTGTAGAGTGGATACTTAATTACAATCAATGATCATAGAGTAAGGACACCCATAATGTTTTCACATGTACTATGTTGTAAACTCAATATAACATGTTCATCAACAACATGTTGAATCAAACACATTCCATAAATGATATGATTGGATATGAATCAATATCATGTTTATCAACCCAGTTTTCTATGTCCTTAGCCTAGTCCTTAAGGACTTCTCTAAAATCATAGGTGTCTAACCACCATTGAGAAAATTCATGATTATATATAATAGGGTATTTCATATGATAGTACATATAAAATGTGAGAACATATATTATTTATATTTGAGACTTCTCATGGGGGGAGTGAATTAAATAATTTTGACACTATGAATTCATAAACAAATTATGTATCAAATCAATGCAAAAGAATACCTCAGTATTTGCTATGGACTTATGTAATCTCAATTTCTGTATGAAAATTATCTTATGAGCATAGTACACATCATCTTGTGTAACATCCTCAGTGTTTTCTATTTCATGGGATTTCTTTAATACTTTATATACAACATTATATTATGTTCTTAAGATCTTAGGCACAAAAATATTGACTTTGAATTCTTGAGCAGGTCCAAAAGAAGAGCATGATGTTTCCATGGATAATATTTCACATATTTAAGCTATCTAAATTATACTTAATTATCTTGAGTCACTACATAATGCAATTATCTCTTCTCTTAGTGAAAAAACAATGGTTTCATGTGTTTAATAAACCTTTATGCTTATATCTACTGAAGTTTTTAATTATAAGTTTAAATGTGGATTATGGTTGTCACCAGATCAATCATGCTTATTTATTATGA
>JARHVA010003848.1:775000-1055000 GCA_037957365.1 Torreya grandis
TAATCTTTCCTTCCTTTGGAGGGTTTTCTCTATTTCTTAACCTTTGAGTGTTTTTTGTTGAGTGTACACTCTTTGTTATTTGTTATTTTTCCTTTAGAATGATGAATAATATGTGTGAAATGTAATTTATATTTTTAATTAATATGAAGTTATAATTTTTTCTAAGGGTATATATATATATATATATATATATATATATATATATATAAGTCTAGTAATGCCATAATAGATCATGTTAAAGTATAATTTTGAATATGGGAATAAATATTATACTCCATGTAAAAAATATGACCCTAGATGGAAAATATAAACAACAAGAACTTAATCAAGAAAATATTTCCCCATAGATGCATGGTGACCAACATGGCAATGCAAGAACTAAACAAGTACCTTGATATAAATGTAAAAATGAAAGTATATATAATGTACTTAAGTTAGGATCACAAAATTTTAATTACCACATCGAAATTAGTGACTTTCTTCATGACACAAATCATAAAACATAAAAACAAGAAGATATGATAAAGGTAGGACATATAAACATGAAAACACATACAATAATAATTAAGCATTAGTGTAAAAATAATCAATGTAACAATCATCATTTATAATATCCATGTGATAAGAGATGCATAATATATGTATTAATTTAGCTCAATATGAAAAAAAAAAAAAAAAAAAAAGCAGCAAAGATATATATCACCATGAAAGAACTCTTTGAAATGGAAATTCCCCCAAGCTAGGACATTTTGTCTAAGATAATGACCCCTCCAAGATGTGGCACATAATGTTAAATTTAATATTATGTAAGATGTATATTTGCATAACAATCACTCAGAAAATAGTAATATGTGTGTGTTAACCTTAAATAATGAAAAACTTCTAAAAGAGGTTAATATGTAACATATATAAACAAATGTTTTTTTGTTTTTGTTTTTTTTAATTTGTCAACATTTTTTGAAAGTTTCCAATGATTTTGAAAATTTTGATTTTTTTTTTTTTTTAAATTTGGAAATATTAATATGTTTCCACCCCTTAATATTAAATGTAATAAATAAGTATTCATCAAGAATGATAAGCATATTATTATAAAGTGCATGTATTGCATATAGTATCATATTCTATGTAATAGTGAAAACAAAAATATTATATAGGTCCAAAAGTATTTTAAAACATTAATATGTCATGACATATGAAAAGGTTAATTAGAAAATAAATTTTAAATTATTAATATGGATGTCATGGGAAAGACCTATTTCTACCAATATGAAAATGCTCATTGAAATCCATATATAATAATGATAACCATCATATTCCAATCATATAATTTTAAGCTAAGATGAAGAGGTGCCAATTTGTATATAGAAAACATAAACATGTAAGATTATATAGATAGGATAATGTGTGTCATGTACAAAAATGTCAAGATATAGTCAAGTGAATAATGCATGTGATGATCTTGCAATTACAAGATGTAAATGGTGTTAAAGATATTAGAGCCCCAACTAATGAAATATAGTAAGCTATTTAAGTAATATTAATTATTAAAGTGACATACGAAATTGGTAAAATATATAAAATAAAATCAAAATGTCATGCCTCCATGTGTAGGTTATGATAGTTTAATGCTCTAATAAACTCATAATATGTAAATAAGAGAGGGAATAATACCCCAAAAATTAAAATATATATTTGTAGATGTATTGAATAAAGATCATGATTACATATGAATCCATCATATAAAAATATATACGATCTTTTGTAAACCATGTTTTAAATTTTTTAGATAGGTATGTAGAAGAAATAGAAACTAGGACAAGAAAGTATAATGATGCACAAGAAAGAAAAAGAGAAAGGTTTGAAAACTAAAATAATGAGATGAGAAGGTTTATAAGCATTTATAATATTCTCTCATTATTCAATGCATGATATGAAAAAATGTCCTCATAAGTATGTTTTCATCATTAATAAAAATAATGTAAGTATTAAAAATGAGACCAATAATTAAATAGTCAAAGTCAATGAAAGATAATAAACAACATAAAACAAGTGGTTAAAATAAAATTAATATAAATAGAAGGCAAGTTCCATGTAAAATATAAAAAATATAAAAAATGAAATAAAATTAAGAAGAAGGCCTAAATAAAAGTAACAGATTTAAATATAATATAATCTTCCAATGTATTAAAATGATAAAAATAGAATGAATAAATCCATATACATAATTAAAAAAATATATATCTGATGAAATTAATTAGTAAAAAATAAGATGCATGTAAATTTAGTTCTATGCCAAAAAAATATCATTAAATAGAAAACTAAGTAATTTTTCCACCATTAGAGGGACATTTATATAATCATATGCATATGTAACTACATTATCCCATCTCTTACCAAATTTAAGTTATACCTTTAAAAATGGGTGTGAAAATATGGAAGCATAAATTCTATATTGATAAGTATATGCGTTTATGATGATTAAAATAAACCTTTTTATATATTTTAACTTTTTATTATTTTTTTTTGTTTTGGAGGATTTTCAAATTTTGAAAAAGTAAAAACTAAGAAATATAGTGCAAAACATATAAAAATACATCTATCCATGATATTGTGGTAAATAATATGCACTGATCATAATCATTAAGGTATTTTTGTATTTTATTAATGTATTTTTATTTTATAATTTTATTGAGACAACATATAAATTTTAGAGTAAGATAACTAAAAGAATTTATAATACAATAAGGCTTTAAAATATATACACATGGAAGTACACAATGCAGGAATTTAGGCTCCCTTTTAATGGTGTCAATGCTTAGATCTTTTTTTTAAAAAAATAAGAGGCATTAATTGACATTTCAAATTTTTTTAGATATGAAATAATAATTATTGTATTTGAGTTTAATTTTTTTCATGATATAATATGGGTAGTATTGAAGATTCAGAGTGAATTTCAATGTCATAATGATTAACCTAAGTTGCAAGTAAATGTTAAGGTGTGGTTATTGAGGTGAAATCTATCTTAAAGGTGTAACTAAAAGATTTGGGTATTTATAAGATTTTAAAATACAAGTGTATGATTTAATATAAAATATTTTAGATATATAATAAAAATTTATTTATGGAGAAACTATAAGTTATTTTCTAGGATAAATGATCTTTACCTTTCAAAGTGTAATATATGGTTGATAAACATGTATTTTGTAAGATAAGCCATAAATACTATGTTTTTTCCTTCATCAATTAGATTTTATTTTTTTATGCCAAATATAATCATCTATTTTTATGAATTACCTAAGGTTCAATATTTATGTTTAACCTAATTATGACTTATATTCATTATAGGTATCCTAAGTTATAATTAAATAAATCTATGAAAGTAAAATTTAAATTAAAAAATAATATCTATCTAAGAGGGTAAGTAATATAATTAAACCCAAGTTTTATAAATGAAAGATAAAGTAATGAATTGAAAACTATGTTAAAAAAATATCATACCATGTATATTATGTAATTATTAATTTTTACTTCTATTGTGTTGAGCTTATTTGACCTTCTCCTAAATTTATGAATGTACATTCATTTATGATAAATATGTACTTGTAAGATATTATCCTATTAAATAATAAATATAACAATAAAGGCCAATTTTTTTTATTACCCTGAGTCATTAAGAAGATCTTTGTGTTGTTGGATCTATTATTGTAAGGTTTTACAGTCTCGGTTTTATGATGTCTGGGCATTGTGTCTTCATGATTTTGATTGTATCTTTACCTATAAAATGTGATGATAAAAATATGTTATGTGGATACATATTTAATTTAACCTAGTTTTTAAAATAAAAATAAAGATAAAAGTAATGAACACAAGATATTACTGCAATATCATTTCAAACTATGTATCTAGCATGCTCATAATCATACTTCTATGTAGTTTTTGTGGTGTGTGAATGAAATATATTAAATAAGGGTTTCGACCTCCTCTCCCCAAGATAAAATAAATGAAACTATTGAAGTCTAATTACCCCCTTTAGCACATAATATGTTGTATAAAGACTAGTATGGATGGATGCCACAAGTGTGTAGGATTTTATTAAATGAATAAAAAATTGAATGGATAATATTGAATTTAAGCCTGGCCCTTAGTTTGGTGGGATTCAAAATGTTATAATTATTATAAATAATTTTTTATACTTTAGTAATCTATTTTATAGTTAAACAGTTTGGAAAGACTTTATATTTATAGGATGATTTAGGATGACTAAAATATGTCATCTAACTTTTGAAAATAAAATTAGGAAGGGTTAAGTATGTCATGTCCCCTTTTTAGTCGACATGTGCAGAGTAGATGATTAGCCTATTATGCGACCCTCGTAGGCTGATGAGGTGGATAGAGGGTCTTGATGGAGCTGGGCTTGGCTTTCGTTTGGGCTCGTTAGGACATGAATTAAAGGAGATATTAATATTTGATTGATTTAATCAAATATTAATTATTTGGTCCAATTTTAATTAATTATTAATTATTAATTAATAATTATTAATTAATTATTAATTATTTATTATTGGGTCTAATTTTAGGATCCTCATTCTAATTTAAGAATTGGTCTAATTTTAAGACCCTAGTTCTAAATTAAGGAAGCCCCAGTCTAATTTAAGGGAATCTAATTTTAGCAAGCACACCTTTGGAGGTGTATAAGAATCTCTCATGGAAGAGAGTTGGGATCCATGCTTATTATTGATATTGATTCTTGTTAAGAAATTCTTCTGTGAAGACTGAGCCAAGGGTTCCAGGATTCCAATTGCAGTGAAGAACATCAACTCTTCATTGTGTGCGATTCAGAGGTTGTGAAAGATCAGCCGATCTATTGCCGAATTGAGAGATAACTTCACCCAGAAGTTATCATAGTATTACAGGTATTTGAGAGATAACTTCACTCAGAAGCTATCACAAGGGTTTACAGGTATTTTCTTTATTTTGGGTTTTTGATTCAAGAATTATCCAGATATAGATCTTTTGTATCAGCCCATAATTCTACAGATCAGGTTCAGGCATACAGGGTGTGTTATATCAGTGGCCGTACGAATTCCGTACAGATCTGTGAAAATCCATACACATCTATAGAAAGTTCAGGGACCGACATCGGCAAACAGAGACTTACAGGGACCGACATTGGTCGACTCATCACCGACGTCGGAAAGGGGATCACTACAGGTCGACCGACGACGGCAGTATAACCGACGTCGGCGACTGTGTTTTTTACACAGCAGGCTGAGACGTTCCAGATTCAGCCCAGTTCACGGAATATTCAGGCTATAAGGCCAAACTTTCGATATTATTTGTATACCTGACAGAGGATCTCTAATTGTAAGCTTATGAGCAAATAAATAAGAAATTATACTGTGATTTATTCATCTATTTGAAGATATTTTGCAGAAATTCAGATAAGCAATTTGGAGCTTTGTTTTGATATTCGAAGGGATATCACAGTGGTATCAGAGCTTTGTCTTTGGTATCAGTGTTTTGTGTCTTTCATATATCCCTATTAGAAGGGGGATATCACAGTGGTATCAGAGCTAAATCCTGCCATCCTGAGGGTTTAGAAATTTTATGCAGCCACAAGAGTTGCGACCACACAGGTATTACAAACGCAGTAAAGCTTTACTTGAAGGCACTCAAGTTCTAGAGCAACCGCCGGAAGACATGGGTGACGATATTGGTAGGGCCCGTATTCCTCATCATCCGAGAGACCAAGATGATCTAGAGGTTTTACTTACTCTTAGAGAACTACGAGAAGGGCAAAGGCAGAATAACCAGGTATTACAGCAGTTGGCAGCAGCACTGCCAAGATTGGGTTCTCCGAGGAGACATTCCCCACACCGTGAAGATATCAGGAGTGTTGCAGGATCACAGAGAGGCCATGGGACTGTTTCTTGTACAGCGAATAGGCCTACTAGGCCTATCTTTGTGAGATAGGAAGCAGAGGAGGTGATAGCAGGTGAAGAGCATGAGGAGGAATTTATAGACACATTTAGGGCAGCCACTGACGAGTGGGAGTCATTACCACATGTGGTCAAGGAGATGATTACTTTTGATCGATTCCTCACACAAAGGAAAGAACATTACCGAGGTCGCAGAATGGGAGACCAAGACCCCAGAACAATGATCTGAAGCATGCTACGAGTAGGCTCACACTAGCGACATTTGATAGTAGTGGTAAAGTGACAGCACAGGCCTGGGTTAGTAAGCTGGATACATTTCTCACATTGCGGCCAATGGGTGAGGAAGATGCTATCAGATATGCGACACTACATCTTGAGGGAGTAGCTCACGATTGGTGGCACCACGGGATGGTGACACTCCATCATGATCGGATCACTTCTTATCAGGAGTTTGTGGACAGGCTGGTGGAGCATTTTGACAGGAGGGATCCAGAGTCCTATTTCTGAGAGTTGGCACAGTTGCGCCAAAGTGGCAGTCTAGAGTCATACATTGGTGACTTCCAGAAGTTATCAGTCATGGTTCCTGACATTTCAGAGAGGCGACTAGTAGTACTCTTCATGGAGGGATTGACAGAACCATTGAGAGGTTGGATCAAAGGCTTTGATCCTCCTTCATTACAGGAAGCTATGAAGAAGGCGCGCAGTATGGAGATGGCAGCCCCATCAAGTAGATCTAACTCCAGAGGTACTTCTTCATCTAGAGACCATAAGCACTCCAACGGGGATACAGAGAGACCGGATTTTAACATAGATAAATCCAGGGTTAAAAATGATTCAAAGGCCAATCCAGCAGCACCACCTTTGGATCATGAGGCACTTAATGATCTACGCAAGAAGAAGCTTTGCTTCTACTGCAAAGGTCCATATGATATCCATCACGATTGCCCTTTGAGGCCTAAGGGCAAAGCAAATCGTGTGATGTGGGCGTATTATGAGGATGCGGAATCAGAAGATTCCAAATAGCAGGGTAGTTCTGAGGAGGCAGAGGCTTCAGAGCCTAAGGTAGAGGTAGATTTAGAGCTTCATATACAGGAGGCACACCTATCCAGCATTCAGTCAGATGAGTCATTCAGACTCTGTGGAGTTTTGGCAGGGCAGAAGGTTACCACCCTTCTTGATACAGGAGCCACACATAATTTCATAGATGTTAGATTGGTGGAGGAGCGTGGACTCACTACCGAAGATTTTGAGGGGATTAGAGTTAAGGTAGCTGATGGTCACACTCTTAAGTGCGAGCGCATGATTAGAGATCTCCCATTGCGCTTGAACAACTATGAGTTCAAGGCTAATTATTTTGTAGTGAACATGGGGGACATAGAATTAGTTTTGGGTATGAAGTGGCTTCATTCATTTGAGGAAGTTACTCTTCATCTCAAAGATATGGAGGTTCATTTTTAGGTTGATGGAAAAACACATATTCTTAAGGCAATACGGGGCAGCAGCTTCAAGCATATGTTTTTTCATCGGATGGAGATGCCTATACTACATGATATGATAGAGTGCGATGATGAGGGCACATTGGCACCAACACAGGAGAGATATGAGGACGAGCTTTGTCTTGAGGTGAGTTCAGTTCAAGAGTCAGCACATGTGGTAGAGGCTCAGCTTTCTTTTACAGGGGGGTCACATGTTGATGACGATATGCGTACAGGAGATAGAGGTGATGTGATGCCATTGGATGAGAGTGGTGATGGACAGGGCCTGGAGTTTGTGTTGGTTGACAGCACTGTAGATCGAGACTTCATTTGGGATCTGGGTATTCAGCGATTGCTTGAGGGCAAGCAATTTCAGGAGGGGCAGATTGTCATGTCCCCTTTTTAGTCGACATGTGCAGAGTAGATGATTAGCCTATTATGCGACCCTCGTAGGCTGATGAGGTGGATAGAGGGTCTTGATGGAGCTGGGCTTGGCTTTCGTTTGGGCTCGTTAGGACATGAATTAAAGGAGATATTAATATTTGATTGATTTAATCAAATATTAATTATTTGGTCCAATTTTAATTAATTATTAATTAATAATTAATAATTAATTATTAATTAATTATTAATTATTTATTATTGGGTCTAATTTTAGGATCCTCATTCTAATTTAAGAATTGGTCTAATTTTAAGACCCTAGTTCTAAATTAAGGAAGCCCCAGTCTAATTTAAGGGAATCTAATTTTAGCAAGCACACCTTTGGAGGTGTATAAGAATCTCTCATGGAAGAGAGTTGGGATCCATGCTTATTATTGATATTGATTCTTGTTAAGAAATTCTTCTGTGAAGACTGAGCCAAGGGTTCCAGGATTCCAATTGCAGTGAAGAACGTCAACTCTTCATTGTGTGCGATTCAGAGGTTGTGAAAGATCAGCCGATCTATTGCCGAATTGAGAGATAACTTCACCCAGAAGTTATCATAGTATTACAGGTATTTGAGAGATAACTTCACTCAGAAGCTATCACAAGGGTTTATAGGTATTTTCTTTATTTTGGGTTTTTGATTCAAGAATTATCCAGATATAGATCTTTTGTATCAGCCCATAATTCTACAGATCAGGTTCAGGCATACAGGGTGTGTTATATCAGTGGCCGTACGAATTCCGTACAGATCTGTGAAAATCCGTACACATCTACAGAAAGTTCAGGGACCGACATCGGCGAACAGAGACTTACAGGGACCGACATCGGTCGACTCATCACCGACGTCGGCAAGGGGATCACTACAGGACGACCGACGACGGCAGTATAACCGACGTCGACGACTGTGTTTTTTACACAGCAGGCTGAGACGTTCCAGATTCAGCCCAGTTCGTGGAATATTCAGGCTATAAGGCCGAACTTTTGATATTATTTGTATACCTGACAGAGGATCTCTAATTGTAAGCTTATGAGCAAATAAATAAGAAATTATAATGTGATTTATTCATCTATTTGAAGATATTTTGCAGAAATTCAGATAAGCAATTTGGAGCTTTGTTTTGATATTCGAAGGGATATCACAGTGGTATCAGAGCTTTGTCTTTGGTATCAGTGTTTTGTGTCTTTCATATATCCCTATTAGAAGGGGGATATCACATCTATAATTATTATAAATAATTTTTTATACTTTAGTAATCTATTTTATAGTTAAACAGTTTGGAAAGACTTTATATTTATAGGATGATTTAGGATGACTAAAATATGTCATCTAACTTTTGAAAATAAAATTAGGAAGGGTTAAGTATCATGAAAAATGGTAACAAAGAGATGGACCCATAAAAATAAAATATATAAACCCATACAGATATGCATTTATCCAGGGTGAGCCTATACTAGTAAAGGTTTTCCCATAAGATAAGTCATGTTTTATTTCCTAGATAAGGATGGATAATGAATAATATATAATATACATTTATAAATGGATACATTTTAGATAATAATTTATATTATTTTAATCTTTAAAGATAAAAAATAATATTATGTGGGGTTAGGGTCATCTTAGAAATGATTTAATAAGTTAAATTAGGAATAAAACATGAGAATAAGGGGTTTATGCTAAATTTAGGTGTCTATATAATATTATTAGATAAATTTAAATACTATCAAGTTAAAAATTAGGAATGCTACATCTTAAAATTGTAACCCTCTCCTAAATCACTCTTTATTATTTCCATAAGTATATATGTTATGCTACATTAGTTAGGGTTTCAATCAAAGAGTTTATATTCATCCTTTCACAATTAAAAAAAAAAACTTGTAACCTTACAATGTCACACAAAATATAGAATATAATATTATAATTAGTGTCACTAATAATTATATTTGGAGTGGTATGAGGAATATTTACATTTAACATATTGCATATTTTGCGTAGCTATTTTTCATCCCATAATTTAAAAGGGCCCATCTTCTCCTACAAATGGGGATATAATTTCCTCAAAAATATTGTAGGGGTTCCTATACTTTTAGAGATTACAAAGACCAAATTTCATTTTAGACTTATAGAAAAATCCCTCTTACATTGTGTCTAATCTTATTTATTATATTATTATGGGTTCATCAAGAGAACCACCTAATGTGTTCCCTAAGAATATTAAGGATACAAATATTAATTGGTTTAGACCATTCCATCCATGAAGTGTGACTCATATTAAACTACCTTTGAAGGAAGGTGGTCTTATTAATTTTATCTATCATGAATTGCTATACTCAAACTATTATATTTTTAGTTACATCCTTCAGTTGTAGTTGTTTGCATTAATAAATGGAATTTAATAAATAAACCATTAAATATATAAAGGATATAATTAATCTCTTAATAAACATTCATAGAAAATAAATACAATGAATTAAGTTGATATTAAAATAAGGGAACATTGTCCCAAGTCCCTGTGGGAAGGTAGTTGCTAATGGTTAAGTGTATAAATAATGAATTGAAGGAACTAAACAACCCTATATTTGGGGCATTTAACTGAAAAAATTGAACAAAAATATATTTGAGGCATCAAGGCTAGAATGTGGAGGATGTTAAGAAACCTACATATATAATGGCATGTTATTAAACACAGGAGCAGAGAAAGAAAAAACATGAGTTAAGAAAATAATTTTAATCTCAACAATTTGATGATTCTGATTTTAGAAGTTGAAAAATGGGAATAAAATTCTTTTAATCTTGTGTGCCTTAAATGAAACAATTTTTGAAGTAATGTCTTCCAATGTCATCAAGAACAGTGTCTTGAAAGCTTAAGAATCTGCACCCATAAAATGTAGACCAGTCTCCAGAAATTCTAATTGCAACTGCTTGATCTCCCTTATCATATGAATTTTTCAAAAGATTAATTAGATGCTACTTAAAAGTGTTCAATAACTAAAAGGTTCAATGGTTTTAGTTTAGCTATACTTGTATTGTAATATATCTAGCTACAAAATCAAAAGCCATAATAGTGAGAGTTACATAAAAAATATGTGCCCCTGATTGATTTGGCACTTTCATTCTAAGTTATGACAATGTTTCTAGAACTATCCCATTGAGAATTAATTAAGGCTTCTCTACAGGAATATTCACTCTTTCCCTAAAAAAAATTAAAAATATATGTAAGAGCGATGTTTTAGTTGTAATACTTAGGGCACAACAAAGTAATATTATGCACAGTAAAAGCCTAACCTTATTTGGATACCTATAAATGCCTGATTTGACATGAATAAGGGCCATATCATTATTATTAGGAGGAATAACATCAATTACATCTTGCACTTTGGTTAATTTCCCTTCATCTTTTTGTTTGGCCATAATTATAAGAAGGGCATTTGTATAGTCTGGAGCATTAGGATTTTAAGCCCAAGATCTGTGATGTTTGCTTGATAATTTATTCCTAAAATAGCCCATCTTAACCTTTGTGTTTTGTGTGACAATACCCCATCTTAACTATTGGATGGAAAATGCATCATATTTTTAGTTTTTTTAAAGTGTAGAAGGGCTTTCTAAGTTTGTTGAAATCTTTGATTGAAATGGAATGTGGTTCTACTTGAGTTGAAATAACTTAGAAAAAAATAATAGTGGCGGTGTTTCTCTTGGGCTAATTTAAAGAAAAAAATAATATAAATTAATATGGAAACCACATTGATGTTTTTGGATGAAAAGGCTACTTCGAGAGGTGGCACATTGAATGGCTACTAGTAGATGCTTATGCTCAACAGTTGTTAACAACTCCACCACCCTTTCCCTCCTATGAAAAACCATCACCATTGCAAGACCATTCATTATTGCTTACATTTTGTTCACATCTCATTGCCTCTATACAAATGAAATCCCACATAACATTTAATTTTTTTGGATCAATCATATCTCTTGAAAAAACATATTTTATTTACTCTATTAAATAACTTGTGATTTCACTATGCCAAAATAAAGAAATAATTTTTGGCACACAAATCAATGTGATTCTAATGCATAAGGTAGTGAAGATTAATCTCTAGTTAATCCAAAGTGAAGGCAATAATCCCTCCCTTCGGGACTAATAACCTCAAAGGGATGTAGGCAAATCCATATACAAGGAAATAAATTACAGTAGATTAATAATGATCATGTAATAAAAATATACCATATAACATAAATAATCAAACCTTAAAATTTAAATTATTAATAAAATGAGATGATTACTTAGGGTATACTTGGTGTATCAATAGTTCTTTTAGCTTGGGCACTTACGACTCAACATGCTTTTAGTAGAGTGAATAGGGATATAAATAGTATGGTACTCTTAAGTCTTGATATATCTTATAGGATATGATTCTCTTATTTTTTAATATTTAATGCCTTATAATTTCAGTGATTTTAGTTATATATATGAATATATTTTCTATTATTATTATTTTTTAAATTTTCTATGTTAATTAATAATTTGAAATCATATAGTAGATCAGGTGATGAATTATTATTATGGAAATGATAAATAAGGGTATACATATTTGGGTTTTAAATAACATGTAATAAATAAAAATAGACAACATCACCATCTATGGATCATAAAGGTAGTTACGGATCATACGATAGATAAAAAACATTGGACCTCACTAGCCATGGATGTTGACATTGTATGGTTTTAATCCAATAAAAGGGGTTTAGGGGAGATAAATAATGATACATATATATAAGAGAAATCATATGTGAAATCTGAGGTAATACTTAAGAAACATGTATGAAGGAAGATACTGAAGTAAAATCATTGAAAAATGACTTGAAATTGAAGGCAAACGAGTCAAATTCTTAAGTTTAGAGGTTAATGCACCAAAATGTCATTGATTTTTTTACTAAATAACATTTTGAGAGCATCTCAAGACTCGCCACTCATAATGTAACACAATGAGGGATGGCACCTTGTGAAAACATTTTAAAAAAATTGAATTAATTTAATAATGTGGAAAGAAAGAGGTAGGTGAAAAATAAGTAAATAAAAATATGAAACTTAAATTAATTATGAGATATACAATCCTTGTGGTGTTAAATAGTTGGTGTTAAGACATGTCTAATATAGTGGTACTAATGTGGTTATAGTGACCGAAAATACAACCTAAAATATAATGAATAATGTATAAAGAAATATAATTTTGAAAAATATCCAAAATTTATAAATATAAAATTATTTTTAAAAAAGTTATGATAACAACAAAATAATTATAACACACATAAAATATATTATTTATTTTTGAATAATGTATTCATAAGATGAAAATAGTTAAAATACTAATTAATATCTATATTCATTAATTATATAGGTCTATAAATTAAGATGTAAAATATATTAACGATTTAGATCAAGCTAATTTTTGAAATGCTTGAATATTTTCAAATTAGTTTAAAAATTTAACCTTTGAACCAAATAATTAATAAAATAAATAAGTAAATATTTTTTAAGTAAATAAAAAATTCAAAGATATACACTAATCACTTATGTAAATTTTAAGGTAAATTATGGGATAGTAGATTTAATTAATTGGAGCCCTTGATCATAAAATTTCACATTAAATTATCTAATTTTTTTAATCCTCAATTTTTCCTTTACCATTGGAACTATTCTACCCAAAATTTTCTTTATAATGGATAATGGTGTATCCATGAAGATGAAGAACATATTTTCAAAATAAAATATTTTCTCACTCCCCTAAGAAAACATCCACTTCATAATGATTTCGATTACAATTTTTATTCATATGTACTTTTGCCTCCTTTATTTTTATATTTAGGTTTGGTTTTTTAATCCTACCAAAATGATATTGATTGTAAAGATAAGGGATTAAAATGGGGACCAAATAGAAAAAAGATTTAAATCCTCCATTTATCATTCACTTTCAAGACTTTACTTGCATAAGATGTGTATCTAATTTTTAGTGGTAAATATGGATTTTATATCATCAAATCCAATACAAATCAAATGAAAAACTTGGGAATTATTTTACCTATACAAGCAAAATGTTAAATAAATGTAATTATTAACAATTATAATTTATAACTTGCTAAATATGAAAATTATAATTTAGAACTTGTTAAATATGAAAATTATAATTATTAGATAATACTAAGAATAAATTTATTTAATTTAAATATAAATTTACGTAAACTATTAATAATTTTTTATAATATGAACCAATATAATATGGGACCATGATTGTGTTTGATCGAGGAAAATATGAAACTACTTATGGACTTGTCCATTCTCCTTGAACAATAACATAGGTTCATCATATATGTTGGTTATGGACTTGTCCCTTTTGATTGTGATTGATGAATGACAAGAAAAATAGAGAAAATTATAAATTTGAAAATGTAGGATTTGAATAAAAATATAAAAATATAACTTGAAATGATATTTTTTCATGGACAACAATGCAAGTTGGTGGTGTATTTTGACTACAAACTTGTCCATAAAGACTATGAGAGAAATATTCATATTTTATCCCTGGTACCTATGTTGATTTATATGATTGATACACATATAAATATGAAATCAAACTTTGAAAATTTTGAATCTAGATTATAAAAAAAATAGATATAACATGTAAATATTTGTGTAGATTTAAAGAGTGTGGAGTGTTGTCCAAAATGTCTTAGAATAACTTTGTATTTATAGAGTGTTTGACTTGAAGTTTTGGAGACCTATTGGCATGAAAAATCCAAAACAATAAGACCAAATTGAAAATAAACTTTGAAACTTATGCTTGGACAATTTTTCTCCCCATGACCAAGTTCATAAGTTTGTACCTATCCATAAACAATGTAATTTTCCCTAATGATAAAATACTAGGGTTAGGGATTTCCATGTCAAATCGAAAAGGTTAATGACAAGTGTGAAATGTATGAAATATATGGAGAAGGCACAAATAAATATGCCAATAGATACCTTATCTATCTTCATTAACATAAATGTGTAAATTTGAAATAAAGTGCATTAAATACATATTTTTATCAGATTTGTGTGCTTAAATTTGGCTTCCTAATTATCTCCCAATTTATATAGTAATGAAATCAATAGTGTAAAGGAGAAAGAATAAAACCTCAATATGTACAACAAAATTTGTCTTTGACATAAAATTTTGATTGTGTAGGATACTCAATGACAAAACCTGAAATAACTCATGTAATAGTAAATGTCCATATATACAATTTGAAAGCCTGAAATTGAGTTTTAAAAGGCAAAGAGTGAGGAAATAGTATTCATATATAATTATGTCATATTTTGAGAAAATTCATGCTATGAAAATTGGATGAAGGATGTTTTCTATCATGCCCATTTCCTGGCCAAGAATAAAAAGTATCCTTTGAGCGGTAATGGGAGAGTAATATGTCTTAGGGTGTCATTAAACCCATGACCATATTAAATTGAATAACTAGTCTAACTAGAACTTGTATCAAAATCTAATAGGTTGGATAAAATGTGTCCCTTTAAAATAACACTTCGAGGAAATAGTTTTGTATGCTTAATCATTGATAAATTAAGATTGATCAAGTCTCAAATTTTGAATAAATAATCAATCCTATGAGTTTGAAAAATGTATATTCAAATTCTCATAAATGAGTAAAATTAATCAATATACCAATCTCCAAGAAGGTTTAATCATGATGGGTTAGTTTGAATTGATACCAAGGCTATTGAGTGTTACTAGACACAAACATATATCACCTTATCATTATAAAAAATCACATAATGGGTTTGCTATAAGTTAGGACAAAGTCATTGAGTGTCAATAGAATTGAATATACATCACTCATAAAATATACATTCCACCACTACATATAGATTTATATTATATTTGTATGATCAAAAGAGAATGAATAATACTTTTACACCAATCATGGCTTCACTTCCAATATATTTTATTTGAAATAAAAACTATTTTCTTTTGAAATTATAACTTTTGAACTTTGAAAATGTGCATGAAAAAGTATCATTAGTTTTGAAACTTTGAACTATCACAATTTGCATACAAGAATGAACAAGTATTATGCCCCTTTAATTTTTTGCATTGTAATTTTTTGTGTAACCTATAACTTTTGTTCCTATTACTATTTTTACATATGACCCATGTATATGAATTTTAGTGTGTATGATTATATAAAGGAGTCTTTGAAAAGTGAGTACACATTCATGTCATATGGCTTCACAATATATATTTGATGTGTCATCTTAATTTATAAACTAATTTATATATTTGAAAATATTTATTATGCCAAATCTAATTTTTGAATTACTTTGAATCTTTAAAACCTTATATTTTGAAAATTGTATACATGTACTCTATCTTAGAATCTATTTCTTACATTAATTTTAATCTTTAGAACCCTATGTTTTGAACCTTAGATATAATTGAGTGCACTTTCATGGAATATGACCCTAGAATTTTTTTAATAGTGTGTATACTCTTATCAAAAATCTATCCTGAATATGTAATGTGTGACTAGTTTGATCCATTCTAAAGCTTGTATAATGTGCCAGAAGTATAATCTATGCCAACATATTTTTTGTAATAATCTTGATGGATCCCCCCTTTCAATGTGAGGGATGAGATTATCAAATATGTTTTATTGAAATAACATATGTATATTTTGTAGTAATTGTAATTCATTTTATTAGATGACATTTGACTGATCATTTTGAAATATTGGCATTTTAATTTTTTATTTAGAGAATTCATTGTAATTTAATGATTTTTTTGATGGTTTTTTAAAAATATTTATGAAGGTAGTAATTATAGATAAATAATCTTGAGATGGTGAGTAATTTGTGTAAAAACCATGTAAATGCAAGTAAAAACAAATTTGACATTTTTTGAAAAATTAGAAGGAATGGTGGAAATATTACCATGTATAAGAGTAAATTTCTTGTGTTCCAATTCAATTGTGGGTTTAATATTTATATGTATTACAAAAAATATCACATGCACAAGTTTGATATGATTATGTTTGTTTTTTTGAAAATAAAGGTCAAACCATGTAAATAGTTTGGTTTAAAAGATATTTGCAATTCATTTGCATATTGCCAAATAAATATTTTTTAGAATATGACTAATAAAAATGGATATATATATATATATATATATATATATATATATATATATATATATATATATATATATATATATATATATATATATATGACCTATTTGAACATGTTAAATTTTCCCTATAATCTGAGTCTACTCCACATTTGGTATGCCAAAAAACATTTTTTTTACATTTGTAATTTTTTTGGTATGTATTTTAAGGGTATTTTCAAACTTTTAAAAACAAATGGGTCTATGACAGGCATATTCAGATCCTATGTAGACCAATCCAAAATGGCCATGGAAATTTCCATGGACCTATACATTTGACCAAAAAATCTATTTGAAGATCTATCATGTTAAATGTAGACCTATTTATAATAATATTTTACATATGCACTTGTCATTAATTGATTTTTTCCATTATTTCATTAGTTTTTTTACTTATATTTTTATGTATTTATTATCACAACATAATATGCAATAATGAGAGTTGAGGCATGCTTGCATGATGGATAACATGCATGTGGTACCTTTGGTTTATGTAGAGAGAGCCATACTCCATTTAGTCGGGATTGGTCATGTTGGGTTATTGGATGTAATTCCATATAATTCCATATTACATGCATATAACGATAACATTGGTCAAGCTAATGGATTTAAGAACCCTTTCACATTTTAAATCCACATGGGGGAGATGACCACCACTTTTGAGTTTTTTTGGAGGATATTTAGACCACCTTTTATTGGTGTTAATGTGACATTGATAATAGTGGTGGACTAGATCAAATAGCGTAAGTACACTAGTCTATGACTATTCATGCTAGGGGTGTTTGATATGATGCTAGTAATATGAATATGGTTTTGTTAAAGATTATAGTGTTGAATTTTTTGTATGTATATAAATTAATTTATGCATTGTTATCATCATTTATTTATGTTAATGACAAAAATGTATCCATCTCTTCTAACATGCACCAATTTTTATAGGATATAAAGGATCATGGAGTTATGTACTCCAAAATCCATATTATGTTACCCCAATTATACATATATTTAAATCAATTATCTTAGAGGGATTTTATTGAGGATTTAGTTTGTACACATTACTGCACTTTTGGGAATATGAGCATATTATTATGATTTTTATAATAGGTATTCCTTATGGTGGATGGGTACATCCAAATATGTATCTAGAAATATGGGTGAGTAAATATTTTATTTTATGAATTAGTACAATGAAAATTAACTAAATTATTGACCATATAATAACATATCTAATTATGTGGAGACCTTATAAGGTTTTAATGGTTGGCCAAAGGATGGGTTGTAACAACAACAAAGTTACATCAGTTATTGGTATCATGATCAATCACTCATTGTATATGAGTGCTTTTAAATTGAGTTCATTATATGGAAGTTTAAAATCAAACAATATATTCCACTAGTACCTATTATATGAAGGTGATATGTGAGAGTTATGATATATAAGGGAGACCAAGACCAACCCAGTGCAGCTGGCATGGAACCAACTTCATTGATATAGGTGCACCCTATGATCTAGATTCTATATTTAGATGATTTTGGGTGTATACTATTATAAAATAAATGGTGGATGAACCACAAGTGACCCATTTTATTTATTTTTGTACCATAGGTTTCCCCTGATGTTCAATGTTGAGGAGGCATGAGCGGATAAGCATTTTCTAGTCTTCATGCTCCTTTTACGAGTATTTATATATATTTTTAAATTATTTTCATGTTTATTAGTTACTTTTAAATCTTTAATATTGATATAATGTATGTTTTATTTTTTATGTGATGATGAATATTATACTAATACCATAGAGACAACCCTTTAGGTATTTATGTGACATGTGCATGGTGAGGTTGTTCTTGTGGGTTTTGGAGTATGCGACTAATATTTCAAGTGAGCATTCCCCATATATTATCGAGAAGGGATAGCTACCACTATCTATTTGTCATCCACATTAGGGCATAATTATTTTATATCCAAACAACATGCATTGATGATTGAGTTGACTAAATTTAGATGGAGTTAAAGATACATCATATGCCCCCTCTTACTCTAGATTTGCCCATAGGTTAGAGTCAATTAGATAATTATGTATATATATAATTTTATCACACGGATTTATAAGCATGAATGGTTTTATATGAAGATCACGAGAGGAGTTAGTCATGATCATGATCATGACAGGTTGATAGTAAGGCCTCATCTTCTCGAGGTCCCTTGTTTATCGAGAGAGATGTAAAGTGAGATATAAAAAGTGAGGAGCCCATTATTGGGTGATTTTTCATATGTTATACTTGTATCATGTTTAAAATTTGATGTATGTATATATAAATGTATTGTTTATTGCATTATGTTTATGTTGGATTTATATTACATATGTTTTTTAAGATATGATGTATTTTATAATTAGGATCATATGATGATGCTTATTTACTTAGTTATTTGACATTTTTGGTTGTGATATTATATATAAAATAATGTGTTAATGATATTTTATTTTAATTTATGAAAAACACGTATAATTTATTTTATTGATAACTATGGAATGGCCTAATTAACCTGACATAAATAGAAATTCTGCTCCATATTGAATGTTTTTTATAAATACCTTTTGATAATAAATCTTTGGCTCTTTATTATTAGAGATGGTCACACTTGTATTAGCTACATGTGATACTTGTGTTTTATTATATTTGTATATGTTTTAAGTATTCATTTGGCTTTGATATCTTTGATCTAAGGTTTTATATTTTTTATTTATACCCTTATCTATGTGATTCAAGATGTACCTTTATCCTAGACCATAGTGTCCTTTATGCTTGTTCTATTGGTTCAAAATGTTAACAACCCACCTTTGAAATTAAAATATTAAATTTTATTATCTTTCTTCATTTTATCATTCATTTTTTATAACTATGACTATCCTGTGAATTCCGTATGTTTTTTATAACTATGACTAGTCATAGTGAAGAGAATGATACTATTTAGGAGGAAAGGTGAATAGAATAGTATAAAAGTATGTTTTTTATAACTATGACTATATTATCCCAATGTGAATTCAGGTATCATTTATTTGTGATAATATGATAATAAAACATAATATAATTTTTAAAAATTTATATAAGGATACACTAGGTAAAATGTAAACAAATTTAAAGCATATCTTGTGTGACTTCTTTAAAAATATTTTAGTAAAATGTGTCCATCATTACCCCATTCTCTAAAATAAAGTGTATTATAAGTTAAGTGAGTACAAGGGTATCCATGACATAAAAAGGGTAGTATATGCATTAAAAAACCTTTGGATATGGTTTTTCATATTTAACTCATGTAAGGGCTAACCTAAAATAACATTATCTGTAAAATTTAGTAGAACATGATCTATTTTGTAATATGAGATCAAGTAATTATTTTTGGAGGTTATCAATAATATCTCTCATGGATATAATATGAATAAGAGAGATATTAGTGATTTTTAAATGATAACTCATGGGTTATAATTGATCATCTACTTTAAGCATTAGTATGATAAAGTCATAAAAGATATGACGGCATGGCTTAGGAATGCATTCTAAGACAAAAATTGTACATTCTTTAGAATAATATCATATTTTATCTCATTGAGTTTGTATATAAGTAGAAACATCACATTAACTCTCATTGGATTATTTTTAATTATGAAAGGAAGGAGAGTAATCATAATTAGTGTTACTATGAGACTTTCATTCTATAAATGTAATATGACTGTCCTAAGAATCTTTACATAATATTACATTATCATCATTTGGTAACTATAAGGTAATAATATAAATTTTTGTTTGTGTTTCAAATTCATTTTTATACTTTGATATTCAAAGAGGAAAGAATTATCATTGGATATTTAAAACTTATTTTTCATTTACAAGTTAAGAAAAAGATTATCACAATCTTTTATATAATTTCCATGCTTAAAGGAGAATGTGGAACACCATATGTATTTACATCATCTACCTTTTATATATAGAGAGAATAAAACATTTATTACTATTATTATTTACCATTTATATGTAAGGGATAATCTTTTGTAATTTAGATTGATTAATGTGATTTAATGTAGTATAAAAATTAAAACATAAATAAGGTATGCTAATAATTGATTCTTTAGATTTTTATCCTTTTGAGATATTAGGGGAAAGTAGATATTCATTATCAATATGATATTTGTGTTGCAATTAATGAAAAGAGAAAGACAAGGGAGGGATCAAATACATTGGTTTTTCAATTGTAAAATTATTTTTTTCAATTTCCTATTCACTATTGTACCATTCATATTGATTTTCTCTAGTGTAGCTATACTCATAGTCATAATCATACATATCACAATCATATTCCTCATTAATATAACAAACATAAAAATAAATAAAACCATGATTATTAGTCCATTCATTATCATAATCATAAGGTGTAGCATCGTTAGAAAGGATAAAATCCAATGGATGAACACCATTGGGAATTTCATATTTGGAAGCCATTTTAAATTCATTGTCCTAACATAAATAAAATATGAAAAACACCAATACTAATTTTAATTAAAAATAATAATCATACCAATGAATAAATGATATCAATAGGCTTAATTAAGTATGATTCATTTATTTTTGTGTGTTCTCAAATATATTGATCCAAATTGTAAATAGTGAACAAAGCCAAAAGTGTACTAACTATGAAATATTACATTTTCCCATGGATACACTTTCTTTTATCTAGGGTAAGTTGAGACTAAATACATAGGGATAAATGCTTATCAATACACTATAATAATAAAATTTTAGAGGCTTCTTATGTCTAAAAAGTAAAACCTTAGGTTTATTTTAGAGGCTTCATTTTTTTGGAGAACTATGGGTCTATGATGCTATCTAAGGAGCACAAAACTATCCAACAGTAGTTTTAGATTCTACTACTAATCAATATTAATCACACTCTCATATTGTATTTTTTTTGGGTACTATTAGACATCATTTTTTTAGATAGATACGGGGTTTTGGTTATCCCCTAGCCCTATATTAAAACTAAAAAAATAAGTATAGATATCAGCCCAAGCCTAAGAACACCCAAAACAATAATCCTACCTATTGAGAAGAACCTTTGGCCAAGGGAGAGATTGAATTGCAAAGGGTTCATCTTCAAGGTAAGTATCTCTAACTTTGTTCCTCTCTTTTAGTAGATAGAAGTAACACAAGTAAAGGTTTTAAAATATCTTTCTCCCTCCATCATTAGGGTTTTACCTATATATAGCCTAATTAGGATTCTCTTATGCATGTTTAATTTTATTTTTACTAACACCCACTTTGTGCCACAGTCTTTGGTGAGTACTAGATTGTATTTTTACATTAATTGTCATTTAATTTGTGAATATGAAAACATAAGACCTAGTTAGGGTTATTACATAGTTTTACTTGACTAGAGGCGTTATAACCCTCCCTAGTGATATTATTATTATTATTATTATTATTATTATTATTATTATTATTATTATTATTATTATTATTATTATTATTATTATTATTATTATTATTATTATTATAAGATATCCCTTGGATAGTTATAGTAGATCCATCTTGGTCATAACCCAAAATATCTAATGTATCAACAATCAGAAGTATAAATAGGATTTATCTTCTTTGAGCTAGGATTGCTTAATAGATCAATTGCATTTCCCTTTACATACATTCTGGTGAACCCAATGTGATTCTAAACCTTGAAATTTTTCTTTCACACCATCATTTTTTTCATCATATTATATTTTTAGTACTGTATCAAACATTTTGATATAATTATAACTTTTTGTATGTAGGTTTAACACACAGTCACTTCAAAATGACTTTGTTCTATCTATATAGGTCTTTGATAATTATAGGTTACTCGATCGACAAGTTTAACATGATATTATTATTTAGTTACAGAATAGAATACATATTCAAACCAAATGAATATTTCTACTAATTTCTTATGTCAACATACAAGTCAATAAACATATTCAAATAAGTCAAATCTATTTGTTATCTCCTCTTCAGCACACAGGGCAAACTTGGTCGAACTAGTCAACCCAATTGGTAGAATTTGAAAGAAGCATTCAAACATATCAACATGAAATTTTCAAAATAAAAATTCGTCAAGACCATCAAAGTTCCTTTATTTTCTCTCTCTATCATTTTAATTCTTCCTTCAACTCTATTTTTCATAAGTTTGTAGTCTATAAAACTACAGTCCTATAGCTAACTAAGTTGACTTGATCAACATAGTTTTGTATTATATATTTTATCTAAGAGACATATTTGACATGTTTAACTTTGTTATTAAATACCTTGCTTTGGTAGAATATTAATGACCCACTTGAATCTATTCTATATTATTTGTATATAGTGTCACCTTAATCAACTTTGTACTATTATCAATCTAGAAATTAACATCCATTTGCTATTAATTAATTCATATTTCCTTTTTAATTATTTACTTGCTTAGAGTAACTCACATAGATTAAATAGGTAGATTTTAAAATTAATATTTTAGTTACACTATTTAATCTTTTGCACACACAACCAAATCACTTTACATTCAAAAAACATTAAACATTTATCTTTCCAAGGCCTACCTACTTAGATTTCATCACCAAGGGGGAAGAAAACTTGATTTTTTGGCCAGGTATAAATACGTGGTTGATGGTATATATTGGAAAAGCACACATCACCCTAATTTATAAGGTATTGTGAAGTGAGGGGGTAGGCCTAAATACTAAGCCATACCATCACCAACACAGATCCCTTTCAACCTAAAAGTCTTGAAACCAACCTTAGACTAATTTTTAGTTCCCTATTTAATCCAATTTCCCTATCACATTAAAATTCCACTTTATTATAAATTAATAACACTTAGGATGACCAATTAGTTAGCATTTAATTTCTAGTTGATACTTGTTCTTTGATAATTGTGTGTTGTATTGTAAAACTTGCATTGGCCAATATTGGTGCAAGGTTTGTGTTGTGTGTTCTAATAAGATCAATCACATTGATCCAATAATTTATATTCTTGATTTCATTATCACTTAAAATTATATTGAAAAAAATTCCCTTGTTTTAGAGCATTATCAACTTGATCAATATAGTCTATCACATATTGTTTTACATTCCTGCTTGTAATACATAATTGACTTGAATAACTATGTACTCTCATCTATCTGTTATGTCCCCTACATAGTAGTACACTATCGACCCATATGATTGTGTACTCTTTCTATCATATGTCTAAGTTGTAATCTATTGACCCAATTTATTATGTACTTATTGGCCAACTATGTTCCCTATTTCATTGACTCTATTCCTTGTTTGGATGACTCTATCCTTGTCTGACCAACTCTAGCCTTGATTTTCCTTATTCTTTCCTAATCTCATATTATTTTCACTAAACATCATGAAATACCCTATTAGAATATTTTTGGACAACCTAGATCCATTTAGATAATATATTGAGTTCTCTTTTCTTCCTTTCTTCACCTCCTAAGAGAATCCTCACTTTTGGAGTAATTCTCCTCCTCCCTCATCTTTGGATTGCAACATGGTTCAAATAATGCCACAAGTTGAGATTTTTTGAATATATCCTTTCCATACATATCAATATAATTCCCATATTCAAGCATATCATCACAATGTGGGGGTAATTGACACAAGTATATCTAATAACCCCACAATCAATCCACCACCTAATAACCTTCTTCCTCATACAAATTTGAGGAGTCCTCCTACAAACACTAATTCACCGATTGATACAACCTAAAATCTTGCATAGAGAGTATAATAAAAGAACATAATGCAAACATATAAAACCTCATAAATGATGTAATTACAACATCATTTGATCAATATGTCTAATCAACCTCTTGTTCATGGGGAATGTCATCCCCCAACCCATCATGAATAATAAGATGCTCCAACATATTCAAAACAAGACTTTATCCCCTTTCATTTTTTCTATTGATATTGGTAACATATCTCAAACTATTAAATAAGATGGGACTAAATACCTTGCATCTTTTCTCAAGGCATTCATAAATATTTAAAAGGAGTGGATACAAACTAATAATTTTTCAACAACTAAACTTTTAGTCAAAAAAATTTACTATTAATGTATTAGAATGGCACAATCAACTTCCCCAACACTCCATATGGCTACTTGAGGATTTAGTAAGTCTTCTAGTTAAAGAGTTTCAACACAATTATCTTCTCAAAACTTGCCAATCTCCCACTAAATTAGATCATGATTTTATCAAGTGATGGTAATCTTTAGACCACAAGACCGATCATAACATTATTGATGATAATTTATTTAAACTCTTTATAACTTCATTACCCTTCACTTTAGTATAAGGTTTTAACTTTTGCTCCTAAAAAACTCAATGAAGCTCTTGACCAAGCCAAATGTCAATACTTCTTAATGAAATAGTATGAACCTAATACCAAACTCATTAAAGGATACTTTCAACATTCCACTAATATGAAAATCGATAATCTTCCTCATACCAAATCAAAATTTACCAAAGCCAACCATCCCCCATATTCTTGCACACCATTAACTATGCAACAAATGAAATAATTTTTAGCACCATATAAAACATTTAATTATCATGGTAATCCTCTTAAATTTTATGACCCTAATCAATTTTGTTGATTCCATGCTGAAATCAATCACTCCCATAAAACTTGTAGAGGCCTTACTAAATTTTCTATCTCCTATATGCTTGGTGATTCAATGAATAACGAAACCATGATTCAACTCCATTGTCAAGATTATAATAATACTTCTCAAAAATACAATTTCTTGAAGCTTCTTCTTATAACAACCAAAAATATCTTTTCACATATAATGCTTGATAAGCCAACAAGGATGTTTATGCCATTGATTCTGAATATGACCAATATTATAATAATTCTCAATATGTTAACGTGGCTAAGGTCAATAATTAATGTAAACTAGAACACAAAGATCTTATCACTAAACCTAGTAATCCTTCTTTGGAAGAGAAACTCCTCAAATATACTATAACCACTCACTTATATTTATAAATCAATGAAAAATTATCTCCTCCTTCTAAACCCCCAATCACTTCACTTCCTTCAAAATATAATTTACCTTCTAAGCCTCATGGTGCTTCTTCTAAAACCCATTGGAAATTTTTAGAATAACTCAAATCCATGCCTTTTAATATTCCTCTTATGGAATTAGTTAACACCTCTCCTTATCATCAAAAGTTCCTCATGCAATAACATCAAGAAACTGAAGATCCATCTTCTCTTGGAGAGGAACCATATACTAATGAGCCTAAACTAATAAAAGTGTATACCATTGAATCCATTTGTACCTCTTTAAAAACCCCATAGATTTCCTATAATAAGACATGATTAACAATGAAATCATATTTTGAGCTGATGATCCACTCCTATTAATTAAAATAGCCATTAATACCACCCTCATTCGTAAAGTACTAATGGATGAAGGGTCTAGTAATAATGTGACATCATTATAGCTCATCTAACTACTTGTCTATAATAAATATCATCTCAAATAAACTCAGTTGACATGTCATGGATTTGACAAAAATAATCAAAAGCCACTTGGTTATATTTGGCTCCCTCTTACAATTGTACCTAAGACTATACAAACTAAGTTTATCATCCTCGATTTATGATTATCTTATAGCATACTCATAAGACACCCATGGACTTATAGAATGAGGGACATCACCTCTTTTGGTAACTAATGTATCAATTTCTTTCATAATGGAAAATGTTATAAACATGAGGTTGATCCTAACCCTTGAAGTATTCAACTTCCTAATCCTAAATATCAAAATTGAATTCCCACCATTCCAAAAATTAATAGTGATCCCTTACTCAAATTCATCAACATGAATCCAAATTAACATATCATTCTTACTCATTCAAATGATGATGAGCCTAGTTATTTGTAAAATACCTATAACCCTATCAAGTTACCTCCTTACATCTTAGAGTGGCTTCCCCCTTCTTTGTTGCCTCATGATCACACCATCCCTCTCATATATGAGATCACTAATTCCATCCCTCCATACAATGATCAAGAAGACTCTTACATAGAAGATGAATTCACATTCAATGATTATGGAATGGATAAATTATTACAAGATCTTTTAATCATGTCTCCATAAAAATTCAATGAGATAGAAATCTCCCCTTCCAAAGTTCCTCCTGAATGTTAAGAATGTATAATTTCTCCAACCTATGATGATAATTACATCATGGTCCAATCTCAATCAAGATACTTGGATGTTAAACATTATCATAAAACACTATCTCAAATACATGCTTTCAATCATGATGTTCATACCATTTCCACTGATTTTGGATTAGTACCTGAAAGTCATGTGCCTCATTTTAATTCTCCACTTATTGATACTCCTTGAGCTGGTAGAGCAAATATTACCTTTAAAACCTATATAACTTCTTGTATGTTCTAAACCTACTACAAAAATAATCATCCTTTCCAATACTCCTTCCATCAACAATACTACCAATAAACCCATCGCACTAAATCAAACTTCTTCCCCTACTCCACCTACTCTTGAAACTACCT
This sequence comes from Torreya grandis, assembly GCA_037957365.1. Taxonomy (NCBI): domain Eukaryota; kingdom Viridiplantae; phylum Streptophyta; class Pinopsida; order Cupressales; family Taxaceae; genus Torreya; species Torreya grandis. Next base: position 802,675 of record JARHVA010003848.1, read on the forward strand.
TAGATGCCAAGGCCACAGATATACATCAAATACATTCTGAATATGACTGCCATGGTAACAAAATTATTGATCTCAAAGTAGATTTCAAGTATTATGGTCCACTTCCCACTTTTCCTAGTGATGAAGTCATTCTTGAATTACTTCATGCCCAATAACCTCAACTTCCTCAGTAACATCATCAACTTAAGAATTTCAAATAAAAATCCCCTCATTTCAATAACTTCATTTCTATCATTGATCCTACAATAAATCCAATTTCCTCTCTACCTAACTTACCATATCATTTCCAAGATGGAAATTTTATGCTTATCAAGGAAACAACTAGAATTGAATATGGTACCCATCATGCCCTTAACCAATCACAAGTCTCTCACAAACTTATACAAACCAAGAATGATAATTTTACCTCATTATTTGATAAATATCATGATATTTTTACTTGGACTTATCACGACATACCTAGAATTGATCCTAGAATCATGGTGCACAATATCATCACCTATCCTAATGCCAAATTTGTGCAACAAAAGTAGTGAAAATTTCCACCAAAATTTTCTACTTTATGCCATAAATAAATCATTAAACTTATCAATGATAAATTTATCAACACTGTGGACTATTTAGAATGGGTTTCAAACTTTGTCTCTATTTAGAATAAAATCACCATGGTCATTCACATTTGTATCAATTTATGTAATCTTAGTCTTGTTTGTCCCAAGGATAACTTCCCTTTACCTTATATAGCTACCATAATTGATTCCACTACTAGATATGAAATATTATCTCTTATGGATGGTTTTTTAGGTTGTAATCAAATTCACATTGACCGTAAAGATCAACATAAGATAAATTTCACCACATAAGGGCACCTATTGTTATTTTAAAATTCCCTTCAGCCTCAAAAATTTTAGAGTTTCCTATCAATGGGCCATGACCCACATTTTCCATGACATTCTCCATAAGATTATGGAAACCTATGTGGATGAACTCATTTAAAAGTATAAAATCCATCAAACTAATCTTATTAATCTTTCTATCATCTTCAAGTGCCTCATCAAATATAAAGTTAGACTAAATCCCTACAAATGTGTCTTTAGCATAATTTCTAGAAAATTGTTAGGGTTTTTAGTCTCTCTTCATGGCATCGATGTTGACTTTACAAGATCAATGTTATTTTAAACATACCCACCCCTCATTTTATTCTAGATATTATCACTTACCTTGGAAAACTTGGGGAAATAAGATGATTTGTCCCTAAAATGGCTTACCAAGCATGTTTTGTTAATTCTATTTTAAAGAAAGGTAATACCCTCAAATGGATAGATCCTTGTAAAAAGGTATTTGAAAATATGAAAGAATATTTAATTCACCCACCCACCCTTTGTCCACCTTATAATTATCATCCTATAGTCTCATATACTTCTTCTACACCTATATCAGTTGGGGTAATGCTTCCCAACACGATGATACCAAAAGAGAATATGCCATCTGCTATATGAGTCAAAGACTCATTGACTATGAAAAGAATTATACAAAATTAAAATGTGACTGCCTCACCATATATTTTGTAGATAAAAATCTTTGAAATTATATGCTTTATCAAATAACATACATTATCATTCATTCTGATCCACTTTGTCACTTCTTATCCAAAGCCTTTCTTCTTGGCGATAGAATTGGCAAGTGGATGGTCCTTCTCATGGAATTTGATCTTCTCATTATTATGTAAAAATTTGTCAAAGGACAAATAATTATTGATCAAATCATAGTTGCTCCTATACCAACTACTGACCACCTTCAATATAGTGTTCCTAGTTATAATATCATGTATAATGGTGGTCTTAATCAAGCCATATCTCTTAAAGATTACTTCGATAATTTCACTACTGATCTTGAAGCAAGTAATTTATAAGATTCCTCTATCCTTCCTGATAATACTAAATCTAAATTAATCATCAAATAACTTCCTGAAATTAATGTTAATTTACACAAAAATACTTGGACCCTTCATTGTGATGATTCTAAATGCCTTCAACGAACTAGGGAGGGATGTATCCTTACTAGTCCTTTTGGTAAAATTATTCCTTTCTAATTTTGCCTTAAATTTGATGTCACTAAAAACATGGTAGAATATGAAGTCTTTATTATAGGCATGAAAGCAAAAATTTATTTAAACATTATATATCCACACACTTTAGGTGACTTCCAACTCATCTACTGATAGATTAATGGTGATTATCAATGCAAAAGTGAAAATTTCATTGCTTATCATTAAATATATAATACCCTTGCTAAAGAATTTACTTATTTTACCATTGATCCCATCCCTTAAGATCAAAATTTTATGTCAGGATCTAGAAAAACAAATAGCTCTGATAACACTTTGTCAGGATTAGGAGCACAATTGATTACCTTGTATAAGCAACTAAACATGAAATTTAACCAGAAGTAACAAGTAACTAGAAATCAGAAACAACATAAAATTTGAGAGACAATACAATCTTGTATTCAACTCATCCAGAAATAAAATACAATAAAGAATATGCCACACTCTTCCCACACCTCTGAGGCTTCCCACACATCTAAGGCTCCCAGTAATTCTCCTTTAAGAGTTATCTCTCTCAATTATGGTCACAACAAAAAACTCAAACACAGAGTTATTGTTCACATCTACCAATCAGTAACAATACTGCCAGTACACAAGTACTCAAAGTACTTCAATTAGATCTCCCTTGAACTTGCAACAACTTCCAAATCAAATGATCTTACTTGCCATGTAGATCTCTACCTGATCTTGAATAACCTGCAGATCAACCTGGTCTTGCACACTGTAAACCTAGATCTTACAATCGGAATGATCTCTTCCTTGTCCTTAATTACAATATAGCCCCATGAGTCTATTATATAGATCCCATGCAAACAATAATTATACTTTTAATTATAATAATTAGACACGTAGCTCCAAGACTAAAATTAGTCTTTACATGCAAACAACTAGTTCGTTAAACAAACTGTTCATGAAACTAGCAATTATGGTACCGCACAAGCGACTGACATCGGTTGCTGTCTATCTAGAGATGACCAACATCAGCTGATCCATGACTGATGTTGGAAGCTTCTTGTTCACCACTGATTGATGTTGGTTGGCCTGACCGATGTCAGTGACTATGACACTCAACAACCTCCTCCATGTTTGCATACAGTGAAGCTTTTAGCTCCACAACCTAACAATCTCCCACTTGGAGATAAATAGCTACACCTGTACCTATACCTATACATCATCTAATTTGTTTCTTGGCTTTTATCCCTCTTCAAGTTCAATCTTGAAGACCAACCACCACACATCCTATGGTGCTACACCTATCATTCAAGTCCCCTGCCATCTCTGAAGTGCTTGACCCTGCATAGCATGTTAACCTACTACTGGTCCCTCTTAGATACCTGAGAATCCACTAAACTACTTTCCAGTGCTTCTTTCCTGAATTGGCCATGAACTCACTGACAACACCCACTACTTGGTCAAACTCAGGTCTATTACACATGTACTTAACCTCATCATGTGAATTGGGACACTATTCTGTGAACTGTCCATCCATAGGTGTGCTAACTGGTTCTGCATCCTGCATCTTGAACCTCCCCACTACCTTATTCACACAATCATCCTAAGAAAAAATCAACCTATGATCTTCCCTATCTCTAGGAATACTCATGCCAAAGAATTTTGTTGCTTCCAAATTCTTCATGACATACCTCTGAACTAACTTTACCTTTAGCTCAGTAACTCCCTGCATGTGTGACCCTACAACAAGCATATACACAACATACAGTAACAAGATAATGTAGCTAATATTATCCAACCTGGTAAAGGAAACACAATGGTTATATTGACATTGACTAAATCCATGCTTTGTCATACACCTATCAAACCTCCATTGTCCTGCAGCTTACTCAAGACCATATAACCTGGCCTTCCATCTCACGTGTCCATTCGCTCTCTTTTTTAACCTGGGAATCCATTCATCTTTCAGTGCTTTCTCTCCATATGGAAACTCTACCAAATCTCCCATTTGGTTCTCATCCAAGGAATCAAATTCCTCTTTCATGCCATGCTCCCACTATTTTCTGGATTCTACCTACTCTGCTTCTTTAAAACTTCCTAGTTCTTGACCATCAGTGAGCAACAAGTAGTCTAAAGAAGGGGAATAATGAATTTAAGGCTTACTTACACTTTCAATCCTCCTCATGGGCATTTGAGACCCCTTAACAGCTTGTTGTATGCTCAAAATCCATTTTTTGGTCGACCCTAGTCTGCACTCGATCGATGTCGATCCCACCTGATGCCGACGCCAGTTCCCTGACTGACGTCAGTGTCCACCTAGTCACCGACACTAGTTCCCTGACTGACATTATTCACCACCTACTTGACACCACCAAATTTGATCTGCACATGACTGACATCGGTACTTGCCTTAGATGTCAATTCTACCTGACCAATGCCGGTAACTGTGTTTTCTTGTGAGTGATGACTTTTTACCCGCGAGCTTACCTTGGATCATAACCTTGTCCAAACTGCCCTACTCAAAATTATTTATCCCCTTGAGTTGATCTTTGTCTGTCATCTCCTCCTTGAAAACCAAGGCATTCCTGTTCTTATCAAAACCATCAATTTTCCTCTTTGTGCAATAGACTCGATCCTTTCTTGTAGCATGAGTTTCAAGAAACCTCACTTTCTTCTGTTGCTTATAGAAATCTTGATCTATGCTTTCTGAATCTAAAATTTTACCCTTTAACTCAAGAACATGCATCCCCTTCTTATTCATGTGACCAAGCCTACGAAGCCACATCTTTGAATCTACAGCTAAAGTAGATAAACCAGAAGGAGAATTAATAATACAAGTAGATAGATAAAGAGTACCTACTTTCTTACCTCTTGCTAAAACAAGTGCACCCTTGGAAAATTTCCAAGAGTCCGCTGTGAGAGTTACTATGCATCCCTCATCACCCAACTTTCCAATAGAAATCAAGTTCTGCTTTAGGACTTGGACATGCATGACCTCCTTCAACACCCATGTGTTGCCTGTCTACAATTTCAGCTGCACTTTCCCTTTGCCAACCATTTGACAAGGCTTACCATCCCCTAAATAAATCACTCCAAAGTCTCCTTGGACATATTCATGGAAAATTTCTCTATTTGGGGTTGCATGGAAAGAGGCACCAGAATCTAACACCCAAAATTCCACTTTATCCAAGGAACATACAAGAACATCTTGTGCAATAATATCTGCAACATCTGCTTCTTCATTTCCTTCATGTTGATCTTCAACCAACCTGTAATTTTTCTTTATGTGCCCTACCTTTCCACAATTCTAGTAGATTATCCTACCATACCTGGATTTGGATCTCCTACCTATCTTTGACCTTGATTTCCCTTACTTGATCTTCTCTCTTTGCCTTCCCCTGATTTCAACACTTAAAGCATTCCCTGATGATTCACCTATGCTTTTCCTGTGAATTTATTCATTCAAGATTACACTAACAACATAATCAACTTTTAAGATATTTGAAGCAGACACAGTATTACTAAATTCCATTACCAAACTATCCCAACATTTAGGTAATGAGCATAAGATTAAGAGAGCCTTAATTTCATCATAAAAAACAATATTGACTAAAACTAACTGGTTTACCAAACCATGGAAATCACTAAGATGACTGTGTACAGATCCACCTTCCAACATTTGCAAATTAAATAATTGCTTCATAAGAAATACCTTATTCAAAGCTGAGGGTTTTTCATATAAATTTTCCAAATATTCCATTAACTCTACTGTTGTCTTAGCCTATGATAAGCTAGAAATCACAGACGATGCCAGGCTCAACCTTATAGATCCCAAAGCCTTCTGATCAAGAACCTTCCATTCTTCATCTTTCATATCTGTGGGCTTGCTTTCAACCCCACCCAATGGTAAGTACAGATCTTTCTGATACATATAATCTTCTATCTGCATCCTCCATAATTGATCATTCTTGCTGTTAAACTTCTCCATTCTTAGCTTACTTTCTACTGCCATTGCTTTACTCCCACTCAGTCAAAAACCCCTGAGAGTGACCTGTAATCAAACACAAACCTGCTCTGAACCAGGCTCTGTGAACCTGTAACCCTAGCTCTAATAGCACTTGTCAAGATATAAAACAACAAACAGCTCTGATACCACTTTGTCAGGATTAGGAGCACAATTGATTACCTTGTATAAGCAACTAAACACGGAATTTAACCAGAAGTAACAAGTAACTAGAAATTAGAAACAACATAGAATTTGAGAGACAATACAATCTTGTATTCAACTCATCCAAAAAGAAAATACAATAAAGAATATGCCACACTCTTCCCACACCTCTGAGGTTTCCCACACCTCTAGGGCTCCAAGTAATTCTCCTTCAAGAGTTCTCTCTCTCAATTATGATCACAATAAATAACTCAAACACAGAGTTGTTCACCTCCACCAGTCAGTAACAATACTGCCAGTACACAAGTACTCAAAGTACTTCAAGTAGATCTCCCTTGAACTTGTAACAACCTACAAATCAAATGATCTTACTTACCATGTAGATCTCTACCTGATCTTGCACAACCTACAGATCAACCTGGTCTTGCACACTGCAAACCTAGATCTTACAATCAGAAGGATCTCTTCCTTGTCCTTAATTACAATACAGCCCCATGAGTCTATTATATAGATCCCATGCAAACAATAATTAGACTTCTAATTACAATAATTAGACACGTAGCTCCAAGACTAAAATTAGTCTTTACATGCAAACAACTGGTTTATTAAACAAATTGTTCATGAAACTAGCAGTTTTGGTACTACACAGGCGACCGATGTCGGTCGCTATCTGTCTGGAGATGACCGACGTCAACCGATCCATGACCGATGTCGGCAGCTTCTTGTCCACCAATAATTGACGTCAGTTGGCTTGACCGATTCTGGTGACTATGACACTCAGTAACCTCCTCCATGTTTGCATACAATGAATCTTTTAGCTCCACAACCTAACATTCTATTCCTAATTCAATTTCTTTAGCATCTTTATTTCATCTGCACTAAGTTCTTAAAAATTTCACCTTTCGGATCTAAATAAGAAAGTCCCTATCTTCCATTCAATGACAAGATTCACTTAACTACCACATTGAGGTTATTACCATTTACTAATATTCATATTAAAAATACATCATTCAATTTGTTGAACATCAAACCTATCCTCCAAACATTGATTCTTGTAAAAAAAAATTGTAATCACAAACAGGCTTCCAAATATGTATTTTCATATAACATACTTGATTATCATAACATTGAAGTTACCTTGATCTATTGTGTTATGAAAGAAGAGGTCCCTCTGCTCCTTGAACAAACACATGGGGGAATTTTTGGTGGTCACTATAATGGACATGGTATAGCATGCAAATGTTTATGCATGGGTTAAGTTTGGCCCACTCTTGAAAAGGATGAGGTTGAGTTCACTAAAAAATGTAGTCCCTATCAAATTCATGATGATCTAATCCATTCACCTCCATCAGAGATTCAAATTGTGGAGTCTCCCTATCTATTTCTAGTGTGGGGATTAGATCTCATAGGCAAACTACCTAGATGATAGGATGGGCATGTCTTTATCATCATATCTACCAAGTATTTTATCAAATGAGTTGAAAACATGCCCCTAATCAATGTCACTAGAACCACCATTGATAAATTCATCCTTAATCAAATAATTTTCCACTTTGGTGTCCCTCATGTTATCATTTTTGATAATGGTGGTAATTTCAAAAATAAATATGTTAAGCAACTTCATGCTAAATTAAAAATAAATCATAAATTTTCTACCCCCTATCATACAGAATGCAATGGCTAATATGAGGCCACTAAAAAAATCCTTAATAAAATTCTCTAAAAGATAATTCATAAAACTCACATAGATTGACATCTTCATCTATATCATACTCTTTTGGCCTATCACACTAGTATACACATTATCACTAGGGCAACACCATTTTTGTTAGTTTATGGTTATGAATCAGTATTCCCATTAAAAGTCGAGTTTCCCTCTCTCCATATCACTCTTCATGGTATCATACCTGATAAAAAAATTATGTTAAGCTCTCCTTCATGCTCTTGACCTTCTTGACAAACACAATCTTTTTTATTTACAACACAACCACTAATACAAGGCCACATTACCAAACAACATAATAAAAGGGTTAAAGTCCACACTTTTAATGTTGGTGATCTTGCCCTTAAATTAGACTACAAACATGATAAAGAAGGTATATATGCAAAAAAATGGTGGTGCCCTTACTTATTTAAAAACATCCTTGGTCCTAGCACCTATCATCTTCAAACTAATGAAGGCCATATTTTTAAAGAGCCCACTAATGCACAATTTCTAAAGAAGTATTTTACCAAGATTTTTTCCCCTTCTTATCATGATTTCTATATGTTATCATTCTAACACTTTTGTAGGATATATACATGGGTCTCACCCTCTATATCAATCTCTCTTTTCAAAAACCTTAGTTCCTTTTATTAGGTCATTTAGTTTTTTTTCTCATGAGTTACATTGTAAAACTATGGATAGGACCTAGTCTTCCTCATGATTTCATTTCATTCTCATTGTTTTCACTTATTTCCTTCTAAATGATTTTATCACCCCTTGGGTTTTTATTTTGTGAGTTGTAGTGTAAGATCATGGATATGACCTGATCTTCCTCACAAAATACCTTCTTTCTAATTTGTTTTTCACATTCTTTATGCACCCTTTTGGGTTTCTCTTTTATGAGTTGCATTGTAAGGCCATGGATAGGACTAGGCCTTCCTCATAAAATCACCATCTTTAATTGAGTGTTCCTTCTCTATAATGTTTATCAAGGGTTACAAGTTTTTTATCCCTTGTTCTTATATTTATCTTTTGTTTCTTTTGTAGATAAAATTTGCATGATAATAAGGTGTTATCATGTTTTCCTATGCTTCTGTCATTCTTATAATAATGAATCACACTTCACTATCATTGTATCCTTTTTTCATCCTTTGTAACATTTTTTATGATTTGAAGTAATTCAATTTGTTTCTTATTTCCATTCCTCTTGATTTCCTTTCCTTTCACTCCACATTGGATAATCGAAGGTCTAAGTCAATATAACACTTTTATTTCACCTAAATTAATGAGACTCTTAGACACCATGATTTCTAAGTTATCTTTCTTAGCAACCAAATCCAAAATCATCAAATCATTGTCATCTTTAACACCCATGTTTAGTTTTCCAAATTTGTATGGAGGAGGAATAGAAAAATCCATCAAAAATTTAAAATAAAATTATTTGAAACAAAATGTAATGATCAAAAAGGTAACATACAAACTCAAAAGTTAAAAATCACACTAAAAGATGTGATTCATAACACATCTCCTATCTCGGATCAAATCTCGAACTCTATAGCTAGATTCATGATAGAGATAAGGTCCATTAGGGTACCATAGGCTAGTAGATTGGAATAGGATAATTCAACAAATTATATGATGCTACCTACTTTCTCACCTAAGTACCAAATCTTCCTAGTAGACTGGTGGCTCTACAAGGGGTCCTGAGAAATGGGGAACATGTTATGGGAAGGTAGGTCTATTTTAATTTTTATGCATATAGCCTTTGTGGGATCATCTACATACTTCATTGATTGACCTAAGATTTGTGTGGCTATAAAAAGTTCTTCAGAGTCCTTAATGTCAAAAATTCTTCATATTTTGACAAATATAATTTGAATGTCTTGACTTTGATAAAGAATTTCTCTATCTTGATTTTTCCTTCATTTTTCCATCCACCCATTTCATTTACCCCCTTGATAGGAAAGTGTGATTCTAAATCTTTTTTTCCATTTCTTTTATATTCCCTCTTCGTCACATCTTTAAAACAAGCTAGCACTAATTTATTTTAATTTTATCTATCATTAAAACAAAACAATATGCTGTGAGTGACTAGAGATTACTTTCTTTATGCCATGGATTTATATCTCTAGCATTACTTTGCTTTCTTTTACCATTTTACATTATTATACCTTCCCTTTTTTTTGACACCTGAGTCCATTTTTATTTTCATGTAATTTTTCCATTATTGAGTGAGGTTAACTTGTTACTTCTCACTCACCCATGTTATTTTCCCTTTTATGCATATTTTTCCATTGATGATTGAGTAAGGATTGTTACTGCTCACTCATAAATGTTGTTTTACCATTTGCTTTCCCATATTTGTTTAAGTAAAGATCATTATCTATTTCACATTAATGTTTGATTACAATTTTGACATGTATCGTTGGTTTGACTTGGTGAGTTTGAATTTCTTACTCAAGGTTTACTTGTTTGAATTTTTCGGTCTTTAGTAGCCTTGGATTTTTGGTTACTCAATTTAATCTAAAATTTTGCAGTACGTCATTTAGTCCTAACATAGAATTTGTCACCCAATATATCCAAATTTACAAGTACATCTCATCTACACCACATCAATTATCTTTACTTTCCTACATTTTTTTTTTTTTTTTAGCTTTATATCTTTGGGTTTGTCGAAAGAAATCTCTATGCCCTCCATGATAAAAAATACAAACACAATATACAACCACCCATCAATAAAATTAAGTCAAAGTACACATACATACTTTTATTTTCATTTATTTCCCTTTTATTCATTTGATTCTAGTTATCTTTTTTTTTTAATATTGCATTTTTTGAGCTTTAACATTGTGTGTTGCTATGTTCTTTTATCAAAGCACCATCCCTTGTTTCACTTAAGTGACATGTGATGAGTTTTAAGTGTGGTATATGTATACACATAATATTTTAAAACTTTATCAATTTATGTTTTTTCTCTTTGAACCCATCGAGTCTTGATTTCTAAGTGCACACCTTAAGGAGTGCATTGAGAAAGGGGTGGGTAAACCATTTGTGATTTTTAGATTTTACTACCACTTGAGTCTTGATCTTTCTAAGTGCACACCTTAAGGGGTGCATTGAGAAATTTGTCTTTGTCAATAATGGGTGGGTAGACCAGGTTTAGGGTTGATTTGCTATATATACACATTCATTTTTCAATTTCTTAGAGATAACAAGAGTTAATTATTCATTTACACTTCTTTACTACCACTTGATAATTACACAACCATATCCTAATGACCCCAAATGATCTAATGTATCAATAATCATAAGTGTATGTAGGATTTATCTTATCTACACTAGTTTAATTTTATGTTTACTAACCTCCACATTGTGTCACAAGCTTTGGTGAACACTAGATTAGATTTGTACTTTGCTTGTCATTTACTTTTTGAATATGAAAACATAGGACCTAGTTAAGGTTATTGCATAGTTTGGTTTGATTGGAGGCTTTGAAACCCTCTCTAGTTATTATGGTAACATATCCCTTGACCAGGTCTAGTGGATCCATCTTGTTCATGACCCTAAATATCTAATGTATCAATAATCGGAAGTGTAAGTAGATTTATCTTCTATAAACTAGGATTGATTAATAGATCAGTTGTATTTCCCTTTGCATACACATTTCACCTAACATATCCCTTTTGAAATCAATTTTTTTGTGTATAAAAATATGGTTTTTCATTATAGTTAGCTACCAATGTTTTTCATATATATAAGTGTATCAACCATCTCATTCAATATAGGTGCTTGTGGTAAAATAGGCATATTTTCATCACAATCTATGTGAACAAATTTGCAGTGAAAGGACATAGCCAACCTATGTTGTCAAGAGCATATTGTCCTATCTATGAATATTATTAGATTCAATGTATAATATTGATTTGTCACAATTTTTATATTATGTATTTTCATTTTAAATCATTAGTCACAATCAAATGAGACAAGTTTATGGTCAACAAACACAATTGTATTGAGATGTTGTTTATAGAATGTGGACCTATCCAAAAATAATTTTAAATTGTACTACTAATCAAGCATAATCATAGTAATTTATTATATAATTTCATACTATTATATATCATAAATATTCAACATAAATTAAGATTTAATCTAAATATATATTATTTTTTATATTATCAAAAAATAGTAGTTTCTATATTTAACAAGTTTTAAGTCAAAATTGTTAAGAATTGTGTATCTTCAACATTTTTTTAATTATTTGATAGGTAAAGAAAATTTGAAGGGACCCAAACCCAGTACAAAAGAGAACAAATAGAAAAAGTGAAAGATAACATCAAAGCCCAAAATAAGATAAGGGTGAACACCCTAATGATCAACCTAACAACCACTAAATTTCAGGTAACAGTCAACTGATAGATCAAAAAGGACCTAACCCAAAATAAGAAATAATAGAGTTATTCTGACTCATAGTAAGTGACCAATTTCTTGGTTGTTGTATTAGTTGTTTTGTGATATTTGTCTCTAGTATGACTGCCAATGAACTACTCCTCCTCATTATCTGGCTTCTTTCTTTTGAGTTCCATACAAGGGGATTCTTTTATGAATTCCTTAGCAACCCAAGTATCCTCCTCCCCATTGTCTTTCTAGAATCAGTCCTCATTAGAGTTGTGTGTCTTAGGAGTCTTAACATCATGAACCAAAAATTTGTTAAAACCAAGGAAATTACATAACCTTTTGAATTCCTCCACAATTTCTCCACAAAGAAGATTTGGGATTGCAATTTTGGTATGGAGTTTCTAGAGTGAATCTTCGACACCCTTGTTACCATCAGCCCCTAGAGTGGCTATTCCTTTCGAAATGAAAGAGGGGATTCCTAAATCCAATTTATGGTTTTTCTATGCATGAGTGCTAGAAGCCCCCAACTATTTTTGTTAATTCTCCTCTTCAAAAACTAAGGATTGAGCACCCTCTACCTCCAACTCCTCCTTATCATTGTATCTTAAAAATTTAATTCTCTATATAATTTTATAGATATTAATACAAAACTTATTTTTAAATAAAAATAAGTTAAAATATTAGCATACACAATGGATTTTCAATCATTTCTATATAAATTTAAGAAGTGTTGAATGTGTATTACTATAAATACATTCACCCTGTAACATGACTAATTATCCAATTTTAAAATTAAAAAAATTAAAATATCTTTGATGACTTAAAAAAACTCATTCTATATATTTTTTATATAATGTTATGTAGTAAAAATATTTTTCCACTTACCTAAAACTTATGTAATCTAATAATGCAACAAGGTTGAATATTCTGTAAATTATTATAACTCAAATATGTCCCAGATTTTGTAGCTAATAAAGCCATAAAATATGCCTCTAGAAACTTTAAACATCAACCCCCATTTCATTAATGAAAAAGTGCCATGTTTTAAAAGAAAAACTAAGGTAATAAATTGAAAAGAATCCAAATGTGTATGTGTCCCACCATTTTTAATTTCATGTAAAATATGGAAAATCTTTATCTATAGCATAAAAAAAAATTATACACATCAAGTATGTTATATAAAATTGAAAAATAAGGAATTAAGAGAATATTATTCATTAATAATATTAAACTAATTTAAAACATTAATAAAAAAAATATATCCTTTCATAAATTTAGGCTTCAACATCCACTTCACTAGTGTATAAATATTAGGTTTTCAAACATAAATGTAATTATAATAAAACTAAATAAAAATATTTTTTATGTTTATTCTTATATTTTCATATTTAATTATATTAAAATCTAATGGATCCCTTTTTGTTTGCATGCAAATGTAGTAAATCCAAACTAACCCATGCCACTTTTGTTTGAAAAGTAATTTTTATTCAAGATGAACTTTTTGAACTATTACATTATTGTTGGAAAGGTCATTTTCTACGAGATTAGATTTTGTACATGTTAAATAATGATTTTTTTTAAAAATTCATTCCTTCTAAGATTAAATTTATCAAAAATGTCATTATTGTTGAAAATGTAATTTTATATAAGATGAAGTTGTTACAATAGTTTTGTTGTACCCAATATATTCCCTCGTTCTTTATGGAAATGGTAATCCATTTTTTTCAAATTATGGTCTTAATTTTGAGCCCTTTTTCTATGTGTTTAATGTAAAATTCTGAAAAAGATTAACTATTGGCCTTTCATATTTTAGTAAGATGGTATTAGTGTTGTGTTTTCATATCTTTATAATTGTTTTAGACTTATTTATTTGAGAATTATTCTATCAGACTTTTTGTTGTGGTTTTTTTTTGCCTTGGCATAATTATTTCAAACATTTATTTGATATAATTGGGTTTTCAACCTTTTTTCATGGCCATTTTGTGTGATAAAATGACCCTTAAAATTTTTTGCAATTGCTCTTTGGCCTTTTTTTTACAGAATTACCCTTCGACCCTTTTTTAAATGATCCTTCGAACCTAATGCAATTATGCTTTGGGAATTTTGTCCTAGACATTTTTCCCTATGAGCCTATCCTTTAGTACTTTTGTCTTGGACTAATTATTTTTAGCCTTTTACCTTGGACCAATGCCTATGGAAGTTATGTCTTTGACATTTTGTCCAATGAAAATAAACTATGGGCTTTATGTCTCAGACATTTTGTCAAATGAAAATAAATTGTGGGCTTTGTGTTTCAAACATTTTATCTGATGAACATGTACACACTTTAGAAGTTGTGTTTCAGATATTTTGTCAGATAAAAATTAGATCTTCAGGTGCTTTTTGTTATGGGTCTTTTGTAAAGACCGGTCCCCAACATAAGCCTGAATATTCTATGGTAGATCAATAGACCAAAAGCCCTGTAGAGATGCCAAACAACATCCCTACATTCAATCACTTTATTATATATACATATTAATATGATAAGTCATTTTGCATTTATGTTTGTAGGAGCAAACCCAAAAATGACAAGTGTCAACCTTATAGGGACTCAAAGAGTCAAGCACCAATATCTGATAGTGCACATTAACTCTCATACAGGAGATATAAAGGTGCATAATCAAGCATAGTAATAAAGGCTTTGCAAAAGCTCCATGAGAGTGCCAATTGGCAACATTGTGAGAGCCTAGTACATAGAGATCCAATGGTATGAGATCGATGGATACTTTTCAATGCATAGAGATATGACAAGAAGCTACCAGATGGTACGAAGGCACTAGTGATAGAGTGTGTTTTGCAAAGAGCTCAGGAAGCCCATAGAGCTACCAAATGACATGTTCACATTCCATCATACATAGAGATCTGATGGTGCTAGTCTTAGGTGCATTTTTCAATGGTCTAGTCTCAATGATAGGTAACATCCAATGCATAGTCATATTAAGATTAGTCATAGTTAAATAGTGTCACTAGTTCTGAAGCATTGGTAAAGCGAAACTTGTCTTTGATGTATGTCTGGGTTCTATTTAAAATTAGCTAATCTGAAATATCAATAGGTTGTTATCATAACCTATAAAAGGAGGCATGTATAGTTTTAGAAAATGGTGCATATATTTGTAGTTTACATACAGTTCAACCTAAAATTATAAAAATAGTTTGTATCTTTGTACACATGCACATGTTGCATATATTTTGAAAAGGCTATTTTAATTTGATAACTACAATTAGACCCTTATAAGGTTTTCAACCATAGTTGGAACTCAAGTTCTGACTATCACATGTAATGACCTTGTATGAGTTTGGAGGATGAGGCAACCCCTATCCCAAGTCTATATAAAAAATTGTAATCTAACTTGTATTTATATCAGAGAATTTTAAATATAGGAGCAACATCAATTTTTATCTTTAGCGAATGTGTTTGTGTGATCCAAGCAACAATTCAAGCGATAATTTGAGTAACAGTTCTACCCCAATTGATGACATAACTTTGGGAGCCATAACTTTTACAATGTAGCTCCGATTTACTATCTGTTTGAACCATTAGAAAGCTAAGAATGAGAAGAACGTGGTGAGATGGCACTGGGATTTATTGGATGGTTTTTGGCCTTTGAAAACCTAATGGTAGTGTCCCAGATTTTAGTTTTAGTAGTGCAATCTAAAAATTTGAATTTTGTATTGTTCTAAATCATGGAATTCAAACCACTTAATCTCCTTCAATATTGGTGACCTTCCACATCCTCCTCCTGCCTTCAAAATATGTATAAATGAAGATGTAACCCATAATGGAAATTAGACATATCTTCCCAGAGATAAATATATGGTTGTATTGTAATCTTGAGTAATAAAACATATCTTCTCAAAGAATTTATTATTACTACGTTATTTTCATGTTCTTGAAATATCTGTAAATCAAAAACTCTGAATTTTGGATTAGTGGTATCAGAGCAGTTTGTCTTGAAAGTGTATGATCTTGAGGACAAGGTCAGGTTACAAGAATCTTGGGTGGAAAACAACATAGCTTCTAAACTATCCACCTATTTGCTCCAAATGACTTCAAATGGTAAATGACATCGAGACATATAATCCCTTTAGGGAAATGGTGAATGAAGCCCTCCAATGGAAACAAGTATAGATACTACAATAATTTACCCAAATTCTCCAACAAATCTTGATGGGAAATTATAGCTTCTTATCTACACTTCTTAGATCCTCATGTATAAAACATCATTTTAGTGCCCCAACACCCTTCAAGGTTTAGGTGAATTTTTATATCCCTACATTTGAAGGAAAAATCAATGTTGATGTAGTAGAAAATTGGTTGTATCAATTGTCTTCCTAATTTTCTGTAAATAAATTCACCAATGGAGAAAAGATCACTTTTGCCCTTTTGAAAGCATCATTTCCCATGAAAAATTGGTGGGAAGTGTACAAAAAGAGGTTTAGTATAGATGACATTGTCCTTGAGGTGGAACCTACCTGGGATGATTTCATGGAAGTGGTAAAGGAAGAATATTATCCCATTGAAGCATATGATGATCTATACATACAGTGGTAATAACTTCACCAAGGTAAGGACCAATCTATTCAAGATTACACTAACATTTTTCATTCTCTATTTACAAGATTAGGCATCCAAGAAAGTGAGAAACATAATACTCTCAAATATTATGGTGGAATACAATAGTACATATAGGGGGAAATGGAACTCTTCAATTTGGAAACCCTCGGTGAGGCATACAAGTTTAAAGTGAAGATTGAGCAGAAGCATGGAAGAAAGAATATGAAGAGTTAACCTTCAAAATGGAAAAGTGACAAGGAAGGTTAAACACAAAGCCAAAATTAGAAGTAAAAGGAGTTTCAAGATAAGAAACCCTAGAAGGGGAAGACTGGAAAATGGTGTGATTACCACAAAACTGTAATTCATATTAAATAATAATGTCGAGCCATTAATTCACTACTTTTTGAGTTAAAATACTTGACATCTACTGCTATGTCTCATACACAACCTATAGTCAAAGAGGACAAAGAATAAATTATAGATGTTGAGCACGATACCATCATTGCTCCATTATAAACCCATAGGGAAAGGCTAGATGATAAGGAAAGGTTATTTCACTCCAAATTATGGGTAAAAGGTAAGCCTCTGTACTTCATTATTTATAGTGGGAGTCAAAATAATTAAATCTCTACTAAAGTTGTGAAAAGTCTAAATCTATCCATGAAGCCTCACCCAAAGCCATACAGTATTAGATGGTTGAGCCCAGAAAGAGACCTCTGTGTCACCCATCAGTGTCTTCTTTCATATGCAATAAACCTTTCCAAGATGAAGTCTTATGTGATGTGGTCAATCTAGAAGATTGTGATGTACTCCATGGTCAGCCATTCATGTATGATCGACATGACATCTATGAATCATGAACCCAAATAATCACTCTCACTTTTGGAATGTAGTGTTATAGGGTACCAGAGGTACCACCTACCATATCTATCTCCCTGATTAATGCCAATCAATGTAAGAGATTGGTGGAGAAGATAAAGAAATTCATTCTCATGGTGGTCAAACCACAGAAATCTAAGAAGGTTGATGTTGCAGTCTTGACTACACAAACAACACAAAAACATAAGCAGATGGGACAAATCATGGGAGAATATGATGACTTATTTAAGTCACCCATGAGAGTTTCTCTTCAATTTTAGAGAATGAAGAGATAAAAATATAGATTCAATAATTGATCCAAAAGGGTCACATTAGGCCAAGCTCCTCACCTTGTGTCAGCCTAATTGTCTTGGTACCAAATAAAGATGGAACATAAAGGCTTTGCATTGACTATCGAGCCCTAAATAAAATCACTGTGAAGAATAGCTACCTTCTCCCTAGGATTGATGACCTACTAGACTAGCTCCATGGTGTGAATTTATTCACAAAAATTGATCTAAAATATGGCTATCACCAAATTCCCATTGATCCCATCGATGTCTAGAAGACTACATTCAAATATAAGGAGGGGTTGTTTGAATGGTTGGGTAAGCCTTTTGGCTTAACTAACATGCCTACAACCTTCATGAGGATGATGGATGACATCCTGTGACCCTTCTCCAACTCATTCATGGTTGTCTACCTGGATGACATACTCATCTACATTAAAACATGGGAGGAACATCTGCAACATGTTTGTAAGGTGCTTCAAACTGTTGGGAGCATAATTTATATGCAAATCTTGATAAATACACATTTGAGATGAAAAATATTTAGTACCTAGGGTACATTGTGAATGAGGAAGGGGTCCATGTCAATCTAAAGAAGATTCAAATTATTCAAGAATGGCTCACACCAAGGACCCTCATAGAATTTCATAGCTTCTTGGATCTTGAAAATTTATATTGTAGGTTTATTCTTAGATTCTCACATGTTTCTTGGCCACTAACCTAAGTGACTAAAGGAGGAACTAAAGCTACATTTTAGTGGGGAAAAATACAACAAAGGGAATTTGAGAATTTGAAGAATAGACTTTACTCAGCCCCTATTCTTGCCTTGCTAGATTTGTATCAACATTTTGAGTTGATGATAGATGCATCTAAATATGTTATGGGAGCTGTTATCATGAAACATGGCCATCTTATTTCATATCATAGTGAAACTTTCATTGATACAGTCAAGAAATACCTGACATATGACAAGGAGATCTATGCCATTATGAAAGCCTACAAACAATGGAAACACTACATCTTGGGGAAAGAGATGATAATCCACACTGACCATAAACCATTGGATTTCATCCAAATGTAGAGCAAACTGAAAAATGAGAGGCACTAAAATTGGGCCACATATTTATAGAAATTCCATTTGATAATCAAACATAAAAATGGGAGCTCAAATATGATCATAGATTGTCTAAGCCACCCACCAATTAATACACTCACAATAGTTCTTGACCTATGTGGACATGAGACTACCACTTGGGGTGCTCTGTATGAATTAGATTTTGCCTTTATTGATACATATCAGTTGATTTAAGAAGGTAAGCATGTTTCTAATTTCTATTTGCAAGATAATGTCCTCTATCATATAGGGCACATCTATGTTCTACCTATATAGCAATAGAAGATGAAATGGGAAGCACATTTTCGTAGGATAGTTGGACACTTTGGTGTAGAAAAGACATTGGTAGTTCTTCAAAAACATTTCTACTAGCCCCATATGCAAAAGGATGTGGAAAGGTACCTCAAATATTTCACTCCATGTGTGATAGCCAAGCCAACAAATAAGAATCAAGGATTGTACATGCCATTGCCAAAACCAACCAGGCCTTAGGAATCTATCTCAATAGATTTTGTTTTAGTTTTTCCCACTTCAAAACATGACAAGGACTATATTTTTGTTGTATTTGGTCATTTTTTAGAAATGTCTATCATGATTCCTTGTAGTAAAAATATATCTACTAAAGAAACTGCTCAACTATATTTTAGTCATATATGGCTCTATTTTGGTCTCCTCAAGTCCATTGTCTCAGATCAAGATAGTAGGTTCTTGAACATCTTCTGGTCCACTCTATAAAAGATGATGGATACCAAGCTAATAAATTCCATAGCCTTCCATCCATATATTGATGGTCAGACATAAGTGGTGAACTAATTTATTGTTCACATGATTCAAATGTATCACTCCAAACATCCATGCATATGGGATGAGGGGCTTCTTTTCATACAACATGGCTACAATCGAGTCCTGCATAGCTTGACCAAGTACAGTCCATTCCAAGTATGCTTTAGGTTCTAACCCATGGCACAAATTGATATATCTATTCCATTTTCCACCATGGAATACACACCTCATGGGAGATCTGAGGTAGCAAAAGAAACAAAATTCATTGAACAAATGCAACACATCCAACAATAAGTTCATGACATCTTGGAGAAGATGAATCCAAAGTATAAGCAATGCCAT
Organism: Torreya grandis; assembly: GCA_037957365.1. Lineage (NCBI taxonomy): Eukaryota > Viridiplantae > Streptophyta > Pinopsida > Cupressales > Taxaceae > Torreya > Torreya grandis. The sequence continues at coordinate 822,986 of JARHVA010003848.1, forward strand.
GACAAATATATGATTGCACACCATTTTGTTGTGGGTGACAAGGTTTGGTTGAATCTTAAAAAGGAATGACTTGCAGGCCCACACAAAAAAATTTAGCCTTTACGATATGGTCCCTACACCATCACTAGAAAAGTTGGAGAAAATGCTTTTGAGCCAAACCTACTAGCCTACCTTGGTCTACATCCAATATTCAATGTGGATCTCCTCCAACCATATCATCCACCTCTATTAGACACTGTATTCATAACATAAAAACTAGACATTGATCAGCTTGATCCATAGAGTTTTACTCTAGTGGAGGAGGATCAAATTGTGGACACTTGGATGAAGACAATAAGATGATGCTCTATTTTATTTTATTAGGTAGTCAAGAGGGGCCAGCTTAGCCACCAAGGTGAGTGGATCATATAAAATAAAATTAAGGCACAACTTCCACACTTGATAAGGAATATTAACACATTGGGGACCATTGCTTCTCGAGGGAGGAATGATTCGGGTGATGGTTCTACCCTAATTGATGATGAAAGTTCTAGGAGCCATAACTTTTGCACCATAACTCTGATTAACTCCCCATTTGAACCATTAGAAATATAATAATGAGGAGAACATGGTGAGATGTCACTAATATTTTCTTAATGGTTTTTAAATCCTAAAAACCTAATGAAACTCTCCCCAAATTTCAATTTTAGTAGTATAGTCTAAAAATAGTAAGTTTCTAAATATAGTAATTCCTCAAATTTTGTATTGTTTTAAATCATGGAAGTCAAACCAGTTAATATCCCTCAAGACTGGTGACCTTTCACATCCTCTTACCTTCAAAATGTGTATAAATTAAGATGTAACCTAAAACACATCTTCCTACCTTCAAAATGTGTATAAATGAAGATGTAACCTAAAATGAAAATTAGACATCTCTTCCTAGAGATAAACATATGGTTGTATTGAAATATTAAGTAATAAAACATCTATTCTCAGAGAATTCATTATTACTATGTTATTTTCATGTTCTTGAAATATCTGTCAATTAAACCTTTGAGTTTTAGATCATTGTGTATTTTATTTCTAATTTCTATGTAATTAGTTGTTACTTTTTTTGGTTGTATATTTCAATAATATTTAGTCTACAATAGTTGGGAATGGATTCTTGATTATTTTGATTGATGTATTCATCTATATATGTGTAATAGCTATTGAAATATTGGTGAAATATATCAGTTAAGATAGTCAATTTATTTGATTCATAGTTTTGAATGTGTACTATTGCTTTCTTTGATGTAGTTTTTTATGTGTGTGCCAAAGCTACCTCAAATACTTCACTAGCCTGATCCATAATCTCTTGAGTAAGAGTGTGTAATAGCTACCCTAAAAGGATTAGCCTTTACTTGAGTTGAATGATTTTTTTCATCATTATCTCCTTAGACTTGTTAAATGTGTCTGATTGTGTGTGTACCATTACTACTAGCAATAAGCATAAGTTTTAAGAGCACTTGTCCTTTTAGAAACTAGCAAGGGAAGTGATTCTTAAAAACTATATAAGATTTATTTTTTGCCTTACCCTTCCCTCCTTTTTTGAGTTTGTTTTGAGACCTACCCACTTTAGATTAGAATCCAACCATCCATCCAAATCGTATACGGATTTGCTACCTTTTAGGGACCACACCTCCATCCAAAAACCTTATCAATAACTTGTATGCCCTACCAGCTATTCTTTCAATAGGTTGTTCAAACCACATACCTATAACTCATGCACTGGAGTGTATTTTAACTCTATTGAGATCCTAAAATGTTAGAGGCTACCTCATTCTGTTATGGTGTACATTAAAATCATATCAATAATTTAATTAGTGATAGGAGGGCCAACACCCCTAATAGTAGTAGTTATTCTTTGCATGGAGTTACATTGGAGTCACCCAGGAGAGTGATGAAATCAAATTCCTAGGATGGTTTTCTAGTCTCACCCTTGACATATCATAAGAGACCTAGAACTATGCCAACTACCTCAATTCATAACAATCCACCTCTAAGGAATTCTTTACCTATTAACCAATTAATGGCTCAATCTTGGTTCGTTGGATCTTCTATTTTTATCCCTAGAGATGTGCATGACTTACCTTATAATTTTGAGAGGTACTTACCATCTTTTTCTCCTATGGGAGCAAAGATAGTAGAGGAACATATCCAATATTTTAAGGCTAGATTAAGGCTAATTAATGTTATCCATGAGGATGTTTCATTTAGATTATTCCTTTTTACTTTAATGGATGTTGCTTATGATTGGTATTGAAATCTAATAAAAAAACCCATCACTTCTTGGGATGAGTGTTAAGTAGGTTTTCTTATGCAATTTGGATAAATCACCAAATCTTGCTCTGGTATACAATCACTTCACCAGTATGAAGAGAGAACCTAATGAGCCTATCTAACTTTTCATTGCAAGGTTCTCGAAGATTTACAACTAATTGACCCCAATATATAAAAAAGATGAGCCATTAACATTGGAGATATACAAGAATGTCCTAGACCCAATCACTACCATGTTATAGAGAAGAGAAAATACTACCAATAATTTAGCATCAACATACAAGGAGGCTATTAGTATAGATAAATAGCTAAATCCTCAGATGCTTATAGTATCGAATGTTGATAATAGGATTTCCAACACTCAATCTAATACCATATGTGAAGTAGAATGTTCTCACGTTTAATCAAAATCAATTGCCTTCACTACCTGCACTAACACTGACAACACAACCTAATTTAAGTCTTCTTGGAAAATCATATGATAGGCAATGGTTATCAATAAAATCAACAATCAATTGCACTTGACACTATTGTTTTACAAGGTACAAATTCTACAAAGGTAGAACTAGATATTAAGAAGATGGTTCAAAAGGTGGGCAATGACTTCTTAAATATGTAAAGGAAAATGGGAAATACAAAAGTCCTAACTAGTAATTAAAAATTTGGATTTCAAAGTTATAACTAACCATTTAGTAGACCTAATCAACCTAGCAAGCTTCTAGAGATCAACATGGTAAAAATAGCTCTTCCCCATTGGTGCATAATTCATAATACCTCTCAGAATGGTGAGCTCGATTGTATTAAATTCTATGTAACATTCTAAATATTTTAGAGGTAATTGGTCAGACATGATTAGATGAATAATCCATTATAATCCCACCAGTATCTTGGCTCTTCAACTAAAACTATGTTCTTTGAAACTCATGATTTTCCCTTCCCAAGTGAAGATGGTAATGAACCAGAACACAATATGGATAAAGTTCACACTTTCTAATAGTTCTAGAGAGGTGCATATAATCTAAGGAATAATTATCCACTTACAACATCGAATCTTACAAATAACATGGTGATTCCTCCTAATCCTAATGTAGACAATAATCCACTCTCTTCAAAGGGGAATGATCAGTCGTAGAGTAATGAAGAACCAAGCAAAAGAGGATACAACATTATTGAGGATATGAAGAAGATCAAGGTGAATATAACTCTTCATGAAGTAGCTCAAATCCTCAAATAGAAGGAGATACTATTGAATTCCATTACTAGAAAGGCTCATATGGAAAGAGCTAAAGCATCTATAGACAAAGTAAAAGTTATCGATGCTAACATCATCTACAAGAGTAAGTCAGAAGTTTCACCCTTCATGTTGACTATCTAAGCATTTGATATGAAATTAATAATTGTTTACTTGATTCTAGAACATCTGAAACTATCATTCCTACATCCATATGTGAGAATCTTGGTCTCACTTTGAGTCCTTCAAAGAGAATGGTTTCACAGCTGGATAAAACAATGGTACCAATAATTAGAGAATTGACCAATATGTGCACTTAAGTATCATATGAACCATGATTTTAGATTACCAATGATATTCTCATGGTAGATAAACTAGAAGGCTATGGACTATTGCTGAGTAGGGATTGGTCCAAAACACTTAACGAATATCTCTCTACAAACTTCTCTCATATCTGGCTACCATGGAGAGGAATTACAAATAAAATCAAAATTGATAGAGAGCCAAGGATGAACTATCCCATTATGGAATATAACATCAAGAATGAAGAGGTAAAGTATGAGTCTCCTAGATTTGGTATTTATACTTTTACCACTCAGAATCAAGTACAAAAGCCATAACCTAAAGGTTCTAATCAGTTGTGGACTCTACACTTTGATGAAACTAGATCCACAAAAGGATCAAGTATGGGAATCAAGCTAATTGATCCATAAGGTAAAAGGTTCTTGGTAGCGTATAGGTTTCAATTTCCATGCATGAATAATAGAGCTGAATATGAGGCTTTAAATCTAGGACTATAGTTTGTACTCAAGAACAATGTGAAGCAAGTATTAGTATTTGGTGACTCAGAGTTGGTGCTCAATCATGTTAAAAGTAAATACCAATTCAAGAGGTCTTATTTAAAAACATAAAAACATAGAGCATGGGACCTAATTTAAAGCATTAAAGCTTTCAACATAGTATCACCTCCTAAAGAGCAAAATCAAGAGGTAGACTCACTAGCTATTATTGCTACTAATTTGGAGTCATTACAAGAATCTAAGGTAAAAAGGTTCTTTATTGAATTGGTACTGTGTCCTTCCATTCTAAACATCGTAGAAAATTTTCAAGTCTTTGATGATGACTAATAGATTATCCATTTTTAACTAATTTAAAAGAATTTGAGTCCCAAATCATGAATGACAAGGACATTAATCACCTTTGTTAAGAATAATCAGATAAGTAAGGTATTCTCCAGCTCAAAGAGAATTGAATTCTAACTAAGTTGGTCTCCTTATAAAGGCCATTCAACATAGACCCTTAGGCATAATAACTCAGGCATCCTAAGATCAATGAATCTAACTTCAAAATAGAAAATATAGAAGATGAACATAGCCCACTTATGTTAATATTGATCTCAACTGCATCCTAGAAGAGAGATAGTGAGTAAAGGATATAATCACTTAAAAAAAGGAGGTCATTGCTTGGACATATGAAGACTTGAAGGTGTATGACCCGTAGGTCATTACTCATACAATTTCTTTGAATCTAGATCATAAGACATTTAGACAGAGGTAAATACTTGTCAATCTTATTATAGAGCCTCTCATTCAAAGAGAAGTAGAGAAGTTGTTGAGTGCAAAAATAATCTTTTCAATAATACATTCTACCTGGGTGGCCAATTTGGTCCTAGTAAGAAAAAAGAATATTGAGATCAGCTTAAGTGTGGACTTTAGGAACCTAAATAAGGCTTTTGAAAAGGGAAATTATCCCCACCTTCTCTATATGAGGTGATAAAAATAGTAAATGATTATGAAATGATGTCCTTTTTGGAATGGATTTTCGAGCTATAATCAAGTACAAGTGCAATCTAAAGATAATATGAAGACAATGTTCACTATAAAGTGGAGAACTTATGCATATCACATGATTCCATTTGACCTAATAAATTTAGGATTAACCTTTCAACATGTCATGGATCATGCCTTCAAAGGACTAATAGTAAAATACATAATCATCTACATGGATGATTTTATGATATTTTCAAAGAATTGAAAAGACCACATAAGTCACCTACAATACATATTCGAGAAATGTAGAAGGTTCAGGGTTTCTTTAAACCCAAATAAGAATATATTTGGAGTCACTGAAGGAAAGATATTGGGGCACATCATCACCAAGAAAGGGATCACCATTGATCCAAACATAATTTAAGCAATTTAAAAAATTTAGCCACCAAATAATAAGAAGGAACTTAAATCATTCTTAAAAAAGATCAAATTCATAAGGATGTTTATCTTAGGATTTGCAGAGATTGTTATACCTCTAAACTCCATGCTCAAGTAGGAGGCCAAAATATAATGCATGGTTGAAGCTTGAATGTCCTTCTAGGACATTAAATATGCAATATCACAAGCTCTACTATTAATCACTCTAGATTTTATGAAATATGTATACTTGTATTCATTCTCTTTTGAACATACAATTGTGGTTGTCATCATGCAAAAGGAGGAAATTGAGCATTTGATTGCATTCATGAGCACAAATTTGAAAGATATAGATCTTAGATATTCATTGACAAATAATTTTTTTCCCTTATCAAGGTAGTAAAGAAATTTTAGCATTAAATCTTAAGGAATAAAACCATATCCATCATACTTGATCCTATAGTCAAGTTCACCCTATCACAAAATGAATTAGGAGAATGTCAAGGAAAATTGATGGCCAAGCTACAATAATTTGACATAGAGATCAAGCCTAAAAAGATCATTTGGGGCCAAGGCATTATTTGGTTCATGACTAAACCAAATCCATGCATCATCATTGAAGAGGTATGTAAAGCTCAAGTATCTAAAGGAGAATGGTATACTGATATAATATAGTATTAACTTACAAGAACTTATTCTCCAGAGCTCAATAGAGAGATAAAAATATCTTTAAGGCTCAAAATTTCTCATTACAAGATCAAAAAGGGATTCTTATATATAATAAATTACGAAGGTATTTATCTCATGTGTGTATCTACAAATGAAGCTAAAGAAATTTTTGAGAACTTGCATTAGAAGATAGTCATTGGTCACCCATCTAGGAATGTTATAGCCCATAACATCTTAAGAATGGGATATTATTGTCCAACCGTATTTAAGGATGCTCATACTCATGTCAAAATGTGTCATGAATGTCAATCTCTAGCCAAGAGAGAAGTACATAGAGTAATGCCTTTATAACTAGTTGTTAAAGGAAGGTCATTTGCCTAGTGGGGCTTAGACTTCATTGGTTTCATCAACCCAAATTATTTAGTAGGCCATAAATTTGTGATTATTTCTATAGACTAATACACTAGATGGATTGAATCCATAGCCATAAAGAATTTTAGAGCACAAGATTTGATCCACTTCTTAGAGGAACACATAACAACTAGATTTAGCATGCCCATTTATTTGGTTTATGAAAATGGATTGGCTTTAATATCAACATGATTTATTGAGTGGGCACATGACAATCATATTATTATTAGGTCATCTTCTAACCATTACCCCTAGGGCAATGGACTAGTGGAATTAATGAACAAGAATCTGATTGATGCAATTAATAAATTAGTTGGAGACAAGCCTAGGGATTGACATAATTTATTTAAGTATGATCTTTAAGTAGACTAAAAAGGATATAATCAATCCCTTAAAGCTTCACCTTATCTTCTAGTGTATGGATGTAGGTTAGTATTCCCTATCATGTTGAACTTACCCACTTATCAGTTTATGCAAGACTACAAGAAACAAAATGATAAAGCAAAATCAAGACTACTAGACATAATAAAAATGGAAGATTGAAGGAATGAGGCCTTATAGACATTCACCAGATACCAAGATGTGGTCAAAAGGTGGTTTGATAAAGATCAAAGGTCAAATCTACTTTGGGATAAATCCCAAGAGAATAAAAGACAACATGAAAATTTTGTCCCACTATGGATTGGACCATACCAGATTTCAAAGATCATGGGAAATAATGCATTTCATCTGAAGGACCTACAAGGTAAAAAACTTACCTATCTAATCAATGGGTAGTTTTAAAAATGCTACTTCATGGCTATACCATCTAAAGGAACCCTAAACTGATGAAGCAAATGATTGTAGCTATAGGATTAGATTAGATTTATTTATTTATTAGATTAGTTTCTTTCCTTCTAGATTAATCTTTCCTACATTCAGTATTTTGCTTTCTTAGATTATATTGTTGCTTTCTTAGTTTAGGTTTCTTGCTTTCGTAGAATAGTTATTTTTTTCTTTCTCTAACAATAACCAAGTTAAAATCCAATCTAATTGATCTTAGGACTTATTGAAAGGGGGAAAAGTAAAAATAAAATAGGCAATTTGGGACAAGTTTACAAATTAGGTATATTTTATGTGTTTTTTAGTCTTTAGGATGAAGTTAGGTAGTCATGGATTATTTTGGATGGTGCACAATTGAATTATTTCACCATGTATGTGAAAGTTTCTCTCAAAGTATTTCATATAAATTGAAAGTTTTCTTATTTATTGGATAAAATGCACTCATCATATTTAATACTTGTTGAAAATGATAATTCTAGGTATAGATGTGGTTAGCAGGGACATTCTAGTAATGATATATTTTATAATTATAATAGCTCATTGGGGTTCCAACTCTTCCCTTTTCATTTAAGAATAAAAGGAAAATAAAATAATAAAACCAATGATTTCAAAAAAGCAAAAGAAAATTTAAATAAAATCAAAAGGCTCACATGGTGGAATAAGGTCAATGTACCACACATCATGATTAAAATAAAATAATGGAATGAGAAGATAAAGAGCCCAAGGTATCTCTGTCAAGATTATGGATGCCTGGCTGGTATCAAATCAATGCTTGAGCTTCCCTTGTTTTTTAATCTTTAATCGACATTGGAATGAAACCTACAATTTCATCAAACCTTTAAAAAACTCACCATAACAAGGTTTATATAAACTACACATTTGACACACATAGATCTAATAAATTAGAAGGCAAGTATGTTGTGTGATGTAACTTAGGATTCTATTTAATGTTTCTGATTTAAGTATTCTTTTGTTACACACTTCATGATTGATTTAAGAATTTTTAATCAGAGTTTTGGGTTCTCAAATACTCATGAGTATTCCCCCTATAAGTTTCCATTTGTTGTATCCAACACATCCTCTCTTTTTTTTATTAAAATGGGGACCCACTTTGTTCAAATTACGATCTTAACTTTGAGCCTCTCTTTTATGTGTTTAATGCAAAATTTTGGGAAAGACTGACTATGGCCTTTCATACTTTAGAAGATGGCATTAGTTCTCTATTTTCATAGATTATATTTATAATTGTTTTAGAATTATTTGGTTCAGACCTATTTGTTTCTTAATTAATCTATCAAACTTTTTATTGTAGTTTTTTTACCTCTATATAATTATTTTAGACATTTTATCTAACATAATTGGGTCTTCAACCTCTTTTATATCCATTTTCCTCAATAGAATGACCCTTTAGAATTTTTGTAGTTATCCTTTAGCCTTTTTTTTAAGAGAATTGCCCTTTGGCGCTTTTTCAAATGACCCTTCAGACCTAATGCACTTACCCTTTAGGACTTTTGTCCCAAGCATTTTTACCTACAAGCCTATCCTTCAGGACTTTTGTCTTGGAGTAATTCTTTTGGGTATTTTTCCCTAGACCAATTCCTATAGAAGTTATGTCTCAAATATTATATTTTATGAAAATAAAATATGGGCTTTATGTCTTAGACATTTTATCTGACAAAAATAAACTGTGAGCTTTATGTCTTAGAAATTTTATCTGATGAAAATGTACATGCTTTGAAAGTTGTGTTTTGGACATTTTATCCATTAAAAATCATTTCTTCAAGATTTTTTTTATAGGTCATTTATAAGTACTGGTCCCCAAAATAAACTCAAATACCTACAACAAATCAATAGACCAAAAGCTCCATGAAGTTACCAAGTTACACCCCTATGTTCAAGCACTTTATTATATATAGATATGAATATGTTAAGCCATTATATGTTTATGTTTTTAGGAGTAAACCTAGAAGTGACAAGTGTTAGCCTCACTAAGAGTCAAAGAATCAAACACCAAGATCTGATGGTGCATGTTAAATCGCATACCATAGATCTAACAGTGTGTAATCAAGCACAATAATAAAGTCTTTCCAAAAGCTCCATAAAAGTGCCAATTGGAAACATCGTGGGAGCCTAATACATAGAGATCCAATGATGCTATATTGATAGAGACTTTTAAATAAGCATATATCTAATGAGAAGCTACCACATGGTGCAAACGTGTTAAGTGATGGAGTGTGTTTTGTAAAAGACTCCAAGAAGCCCACAGATCTTCCAAATGGCATGTTGGCATTCCATCATACATAGAGATCTAATGATGTGAGTCCGAGGTACACTTTTCAAAGGTCCAAACTTAATGACAGATATCATATAATGCACAGTCATATTAAAATTAGTCATGATTAAATAGTGGCATTGGTTTTAAAGCATTGGTAAAATGATACTTGTCTTCAATGCATGTTTGAGTTCTATTTGAAGGTGGATAATCTAAAATATCAATAGGTTGTTCTCACAACCTATAAAAAGAGGCATATGTATTTTTTTAAAAATGGTGCATTTATTTTTAGTTTGCATATAGTTCAATCTAAAATTTTAAAACTAACATGTGTCTTTGTATACATGCACATGCTGCATAACTTTTCCAAAGGCTATTTTAAAGCAATAACTATAATTGGAAATTTATATGGTTTTTAACCACAATTAGAACTCAAGTTTTGACTATCACATGTAATGATCTTGCATGAGCTTTGAGGATAAGGTGATCCCTTCCCCAAGTCTATGTAAACAATTGTAATCCAACTTGGATTTTTGTCAAAGAATTTTAAATACAAGAGCAACATTAATTTTGATCATTAGTGATTGTGTTTGTATATTTTATTTCCAATTTTTATGTAATTAGTTATTTCTTTCTTTGGTTGTATGTTTCAATAATTTTTAGTGTGAAATAACTATGAATGAATTCTCTGATTATTTTGATTGATTATTGATCTATAGATGTGAAACAACTATTGAAAGATTGGTAAAATATATCAATTAAGATAGTCAAGTTGTTTGATTCATAACTTTTGAATGTGTACTAGTGCTTTATTTAATGTATTTTTCTATGTGTGCACCAAAGCTACTTCAGATACTTCACTCTCTTAAGCCATAATCTATTGAGTAAAGAGTGTGCAATAGCTACCCTAAAGAGAAAAACCTTTATCTGAGGCCTATGAATTTTATACATCATTATCTCCTTAGACTTCTTAATCATATTTGATTGTGTGTGTACAATTATTTATAGAAAGAATCATAGGTTTTGAGAGTATTTGTCCTTTTACAAACCAACCAGGGAGGTGATTCCTAAAAACCATAGAAGTTTTATTTTATGCCTTACCCTTCCCTCTTTTTTCAAATTTGTTTTGAGACCTACCCACTTTATATTAGAATTCAACCATCCATCTAACCCACATAGATATTCACTACCTTTTAGGGACCACACCTCCATCCATAAACTTTATCAACAACCTCCATGCCCTACCAACTATTCCATCAATAGGTTGTTCAAACCGCATACCTAGCAACTCATGCCATGGAGTGGATTTTACCTCCATTGATATCCTAAAACATTATAGGATACCTCATTACATTATGGTATACATAAAACCTACATCAACAAGTTCTATTGTAGATGTAAAATTAATATTATAGACTCCAATTTTATATGTAACTAAAACTATTGAATTTTTGTTTCCACTAATAATTGAAATATATTAACATGATGGTGGTGATGCTCCATCACTTATACATAGACTTCATTCAATATATTAATATAAAATTAATAAATTATCAATTAACTAATAAAATTGAAATATCTAACTATAAAAAATTAAAACCCTAACATGATTACATATAAATCTCAATAGAAAATAAATCAATAATAAAACATACAAAATTAAAAAACCTTTCATGATTATAATGAAAATAACATAAAATAAATTTAAAATTAATTATTGAAAATATTTAATGGAATAACCACTAAAATATTGTGTTTAACCCCTTTTTTATCAATAATAAAAAATTATAAAAATACTATGTCTATCTCATATCATTCAACCATAATCCTAAATATTCATGTTACAATTGTGATGACTTATATTTATCCAAAATAATTACATGAAAGTTACAAATCCAAAATTTTATTCAAATAAAATAGGGCATACCATAACTATAACCGAACATAGCATAATACAATTCGACTATGATACAATCATCTTGTAATGATACCTTTATCACAAGTTATCTGTAGTCATATAAAATGTGAAAATTGGTAACTTGAGTGTGGATAATGACATTGAACCCTTAGGTCACTCTTTCTTTCTCACCTAACCCTCTTAGGCTTATTTTCATGGTTCTCAGTCATTTTTAGCTTACAAACTTAGTCCCAGCTCACCCAAACTACTCTTTCCAAGACAAATCAATCCCCCCAAGTTATGTCTACTTAGGACAATAACACCACAATAAGACTATAACACCGATGTCACTCCTATTCGCTTTTGGTGCTCTTGACTAAGTCCATTTCTAGCCCCAACAGTCAATTTATTTTGATTTCCTATGCTTATCCTTGTCGACCTAACATGAGCACATTCAACCCATGACTAATAGATCCCTATAAAATCCCATTCAAAGATCATTTATAAGGGGTTGGAAATTATAACTAAGCAAGCAAGACTACTCAAGCAATCTTCCTTATTCTCTACATATAGTCAGCCAACACACTTACAAGCTTATTCAAATATTTACACCATTCCCTAGCCACCTCGATCACATCTAATTTAGCATTCTACATCTTTATACATATAATTGTATAAATCACATGAAGTGAGAGAACTACATATGATTTGATCTCTCTTCAGAGTATTGGTATGTAGGCACCATGACCACACAATGGGTGTGGATCTACATCTAGTGAATCTTACACACACTACCCCCCCCTCTATACTTAGAATTAGTCAAAGCATAATGGAAGATAGGGTTTTAAGAGAAAATCTACTCTATCAGAATCTGTATAAACTTCTAGATACTGAAACTCCATAGATAGAATCACACAGGCATGAGAAACAAAACCCAAAAAGATCATACCCTTAGGACAAAATCAATAGATGTAAACTACAACTTTAGTGCCACTCTTGTCTAGTTCTAGCACTCCTGTCTAATCATAAAATGAAGTTTAGATCTTAGTTTGTTATAGTGTCCTAGTCTTGTACAGTGAATTTTAGCCTCTGTCTCAATTGGATCAACCAATTTCTAACTAAGTCTTATTTTTTTCCCCTTATTACTATTTTTATAAAAGTTCAAATTGTAATAAAATTTCACAAATTAGTATCTTGATAATTGCATATTTATTTACTAATTTTACTACTTAGACCCTTTAACTAAATTAAGAATAATACACCAATATTCCAAAATTGTTAAATCATTTGGTGAACTTGACTTACTTCGTTTGTGCATAAAAACCCTAAAAACCCTAGGGTAAATTTCTTTCAAATTTTTATTTTATTTTTTTGATTTTTAACCTGCATAATAAAATTAAAAAATTGCATTCAATTTAAAATTTTGTAGTAATTTTAAAATAGTTTTATTTCAAATCCTAGTTGCTCATACTAGGCCCCAATATTTTCCTAGTAATTTTCAAATAATTTTTTGAATTTTTACTTACATATTTAAATTAAAAAATCCCTTCAAATTTCAAAATTCAATAGTAATTTTTAAAAATATTTATTTTTCAAAACCCTAGTTTCACATACTAGGTCCTAATCAATCAAGCATTTTTCAATAATTTTTTGAATTTTTAGTTGCATATTTAAATCAAAAATCCACTTTCATTTTCAAAATTCCATAGTATTTTTCAAAAATATAATTTTTCAAACCCTAGTTGTATATACTAGGTCCCATTGCTTATTGAGGTATCACCTTACATCTTTGTGAGCTTCGTATCTTTTTTATGCATATTCTAGTTCCTTGTTTAGATTATATCCATTTAATATTTTTACTATTATCCAGGTTGTTTTACTTATGCCACCTAAGTTCCTTGCATCTCTTCCTTCAAGATGAAGTGCAAGACTTAGTGGCAGTCCTCCTGAATTCACCAGATTCTTGTAATTTGACCATATACCATAGATAGACAACCAACACAGATTCTCGTTATAGATTCTACACATCCAATTAACACTAATTTAATCAATATAACTCTAATAATGAGCAGTATGAAAATAAAAATTAATGTCAACATTGATGCTCATGCTCCACCACATTAGACTATTGATCCACTTCCACCAATTGTTGATAATGAAGTTCCCCTCAACAAAGATTTGATCCTACAAAGTTTTCAAGAAAGACTCTAGGACTAGCCCTGAGATCATAATATTATCTTGCAACCTATCATGAAAATTAAAAATTCTAAGTAAATTGAATCTTCCATTCTTTTAGAGCAACCAGTTAAAAATGACACTATGGGGGAAACTATGTCTCAACAACCCGCTATAGCAGTCCAACCTGCCTCTATGCCACCAACCACAGCTATTACATCTTTGTCTCTTAATGTGGCAATCTTTATGCAAGAGATAAAATCTTTTAAATCCAAGGTACTACATCTTGATCAATGTGCTTCTATACGTATGCAAGTTTTGGATTCTTTTTCTCTACTGCATACACCATTGGCACATCACATTTCTTCTACACCCTTGCCACAAAGTTTTGTTCAACCCAAGCTTACTTATATGATGGCAAGGGTGATTCAAAGACACATTTGAGAGATTTTCATGAAACATGCTTCGATTATGTACCAAATGAGTTGTTACTTACCAATATATTTCCATGGAGCCAAAGGATTATGTTTTACAATGGTTTTATAGTCTACTGAATCATTTAATCAATGCATTCAATCCTTTAGCCAACATGTTCCTAGTTCATTTCAGAATTAAAATTTGTGTTAAGGTTTTATATGCCCAAGTTTCATAATAGAAACAAAATTAAAATGAACATCTCATAGATTATGTTATTTGATATAAGACTATCTTGGATAAGATGACTAGCCTCATGGCTGATCAAGAGTTACAAGATCTCTTCAAACAGAGTCTTTTACCAGCTTTGCATGAATCAATTATGTTAAAAATATTCTCTTCCTTCACTAAATTATGTCACACACTAAAAGAAAAAGAATTCAAGCTAATTTCAATGGGAAAACTCAAGTACACAAGTATCTTAAACACAAAAAACAAAAGTAACAACAAAGTCCCATACAAAGTCAAGTTCAATGATAACAAGAGTCAAAATCAATCGATAATTAATGTAGCTTTTGATCCCCCTCAGTGAGTGGTTTTATCAACACCTTAGTGAATCTTTACCAATCTACCAGTTTATCCAACTAGAGTTTTATATCAACTATTGGAATGTAACATCATATCTCTCCCTCTTATTTGGAAAGTTGACCCAACAAAGCCTCTTCTACAGAGATATGATTAGCATGTATTTTGTGAGTTTCATAGGGAACTATGCCATACAACAAATAGATGCATCAGTTTGAGGCACAAGATATAGGATTTGATAGATGATAATAATATTGATCTTGGCACTTTAGTTGAGCCTCCATAGGCAAAGCAAACATAGGATAAAACATTGAAAATATTCTTCAATCCTTTTCCAAAGCATTCTAAACAAGAGATAAGGGATACATCAGGGGTTCACCATGCATATCATGCACATCCTCCACTAGATACATATAGGGCACCTTTAGTTGAGTTAAATCATTTGA
Source organism: Torreya grandis (assembly GCA_037957365.1). Lineage (NCBI taxonomy): Eukaryota > Viridiplantae > Streptophyta > Pinopsida > Cupressales > Taxaceae > Torreya > Torreya grandis. The sequence continues at coordinate 838,395 of JARHVA010003848.1, forward strand.
GAAACATGATTGGTGTATATAATTCTAAAGTTATAGCTAGACTTTCTATCTCCTTCTCATAGTAGATCATCCAAGAGGATTCAAATTATCATGCACTCTTTATTAGATATTACATTCATAATCATCCTATTCATAGTGTTCTCATAGATAATGGATCTAGTGTGAATAAGTGAATTATGACATTATTATATTATTTTGGATATTTAGAGCAAGATATTACCCTAATAGACATAGTTATCAGTGGATTCAGTGGGCACATACAGAGTTCATTGGGTGAGATTATACTTCCTCTACAAGTTTGTCCAACACATGAGGCCACACCATTCATTATAGTTCGTAGTGTAAGAGATTTTGATATGATACTTGGTCAACCTTGGATATAGAAACTTCAAGTAGTACTTTCTATAGTTCATATATACTTGAAATTCATTCATACTAATCAGGGTATTATAGTTGGTACAGTTCCATATGAGTTACCACTCCCCACTTCAGTGCCATCTACTATTCTGTAATCACCAATTTTAGTTTTACCACAAGTTATAGATTTTCCACTAGTTATAGTTCCTCCTCTAGTTCTGATTTAGACATAGTTGAGGCATCCATCACCATCACAAAGAGTTTATACACCTCCATAGCTTTAGGATTCTAGACAGCTTCTAGCTATCGTGTTCACACCTAGGGTAGTATCATTAAGATCTCATGCATCTACTCACAAGGCATATGTTTAGATATCTTCTCCTACTCTTATATGGGTCCTTAAGAGTCCTAAAGTTGCATCCACTTCTTAGAGTTATAGTGGGACCCCATAATTATTTTTTAATTCAAATATTTTAGAGCATTTACAACATATACAACTTTTAGAACCATAGCCTCAACATTTTCATCATGCTTCATGATCACGCATGATTACTCTCCTTGATACAGGACACCATGATAGGGAGTCTCCCATAAGACTCATTATTTAGTATCATTTTCCCTTAGTTTTACCTATACATAGTTTCTTTTTACTTGTACATATCTCAAAATCTCAAAAAACCAAAAACATTCAAATAATTCAAAACACCAAAAATATTTTGATGGTATGCATCATCCATGTTTTACATTTCTAAATTTATGGTAGACTTAAATTTGTTATTCTATTCTATTGTTTATCAATTTATATACATTACCATGCTTCACATTATCTTATTTGAGTGTGCATAATGACGTCCAACTCTTTGATTGCTTCACTCTACCCATTGAGGGGGCATCCTACTTCTACATTTAGACACATATCGATATATATACCCACTGGGGGCATCTTCTACATGACTACACCATCCAAGTTATGTCATTATTATACCACACACTTTATTTATCATGTTGATGTACATTATTTTATATCTTAAATAGATTACTATATCGACATCTCACTAGTATATAACACTTGTGTATTACTTGGTATATACCTAGTCTTGTACTAACATGTCTTGCATACATTCCCTCTTTCTTTGATTAGATAGATGTGATTGTATTTATAGTCATCACATACTTTCCTTTCTTGCTTTGAGTAGCCAGATATGATTGCATTTCTTAATTCTTATTTTGCTCCTATATGTGCCTTAGGAAATTTACCTATGTACTTTGCTTTTATGTCATGTGTGTGCCTTAGGAGATTTACCAATGTCCTTTGCCTATACTTTTCTATGTGATTGTGGCTTCCATGCCAATCTTTCTTGTTTCAATTGTATGTGTATGTGGCATTTGAATATGCCTCGTATGCTTACCTTCTAAGATGAGTGGCATGTACCCATGTTCCTTGTTTATGTTTCCCCTTGGTCACCCTTGTATGCTTATTGCTTATTTCCTTATGTGCTTGTTTCTTGTTTGCATCTCATTGATTGAAATGTCATGATCCACATCATGCATTTATCTTACTTTCTTGTATGCCATGATGGGCATCATGTTCCATCCCTCCAACTAATAACTAACCAGACTTCTTATTCAAATTTAGTACATTACACATGTTATAACATTATTACATCTATCTAGGCATCCCCTTATTAATCTAATAATCTCTCAATACAAACCATGTTATATCTTGAGATATCTTGTCAATTATCATTGCTATATCATGTATAGTTATAGTGTAACACACTTGTAGGGATATTTATTTTCAGGATAGTCATTTTAGGGTATTTATTCCTACCCTTAAAAGAGGGGGAAATAAACATGGGTTATTCCATAGAGATAAAAGCTTCTAAGGATAAAAAGTAGCATTCAACACACCCAGAATAGCAACCAGACATCAAAATAGTTATAATAGACTAGGAAGATAGTGAAAATATCATAAAAATAATCAAAATTCTCCTAGGTCAATAGCACCCAACTTGGAATACATCACTAGTGCCACTTTCAGTGATCCTATCCAAACAACAAAAAAACTAGACTTTCTAAAAGTAGGTAGAAAAGTAGGTTTAGCTACAGTTTTACATAGCCATAATAGTTCAAAATTACTAGTTTTTAGTACACTTTCACTTAGAGAATCTAGATAAAGAGGGCATCATGTGCAGCATGATGGCTCTCACTTCTTATTTTAGATATGATAGTTGATATGACTTTCAAATCAAAATCCATGTTTTAAAGACCAGTGATTTGGGGATAATGTGCGCAACACATTTATTTCTTTTCTTTTTGAGTTTAGAATTACCTATGTATTCATAGTAGTTATGTGCCTTATTCTATCTACATATGGTTGGAATCATTTTAGAATGGCTTTCATAGAATCCCAAGTTCTCAAGTTCCTGAGTGGCTTTCATATAAGCCTAGTGCACTAGTTCAAAGTGGCTTTCATACAAGCCTGATCTCCATCTTTCAGAGTGGCCAAAAATGGCCTAGTTTATAGCATACATTTGACTATCCATGCCAAAATTATCAAATCATAGTACATTCATGGGCTTTAGAAACCATCTCGTATGGCATGTACATCCATACCAATATTAGTTCATAGCTTCACTTCATGGGGCAATGATGGAGCCAAAGGTCTAGTTAGCTTTTGTATTCTTGACCCACCTATTCAGAGGGATTGGACACATAGTCTAGACATTGATTAGCACACTCATGATCACCTAGCTTCACTTAGTGGGTAATGATGGAGTTGAAAGGCTAGCCTTTACATTCTTAAGCCACTTCCAAGGAATTGAGCACTCGACTCTATTCATTATATTACTCTTGGTACATCATCATCCATCATTACTCAACATCACTCAACATCATAATAGGTTTTGTATTGGTTTTTTTACCTAATGAGGGGTATTCATCCTTTCTCTTCCTCTCTCTCTCTTACCTAGCTTTGTACATTCTTATTTTAAATATAGTGTATCTAGTAAAAACTGATCTACTCTATGTTTTCTCTTGTAGATTTGCACTTCACAGTGTGCTTTCTCTATGCACACCCAACATCACATATCATCATGAGCTTCACCCTTGCAATTAAGTTCATGTATGATTTCTATTTTCCCTTCATCTTAGTATTTCACTTTGTTCCATCACTAGAATAAATGGGGAGCAAATTTAGTCATATAAAATGTGAAAAGTGGTAACGTGAGTGTGGCTAATGACACCCAACCCTTAGGTCCCACTTACTTGCTCTCCTAACCCTCTTAGGATTATTTTCACTAATTCCCTATCATTTTTAGCCTTTTGAAACTTAGTCCTAACTCACCCACATTATTATTTTCAAGACAAATCAATCCCCCTAGGTTCTGTCTGCTCAAAACAATAGTGCCACACTAGGACTATAGTGTTGGTGCCACTCTTGTCCACTTTTGATGCTCTTCTCCAAGTCTCTTTTTGGCCCCAATGGTCAGTTTATTTTAGTTTCACATGCTTATACTTGTCAACCTAACAAAATAACATTCAACTCATGACCAATAGATCCTTATAAAATCCCATTCAAAAAATATTTGGAAGGGGTTGGCAATTATCACTAGGTAAGCATGAATACAAGCAAGCCTACTCAAGAAATCTTCCTTATTCTCTACATTCAGCCAACTAACACACTTACAAGCTTATTCAAATTCTTACACTAGTATCTAGCCACCTTAAGCACATCCAATTTATCATTCTACATCTTCATACACATAATTAAATAAATCACATCAAGTGGGAGAACTACATATGGCTTGATCCCTCTTAAGAGTATTGGTATGTAGGAAGGGTGCCCACACAAGGGGTGTGGATCCACATCCATTTAATATTACATAAATTAATCCCCTCTCTTTTCTTGGAATTGGTCAAATCATAATGGAAGATAGGGTTTGAAGAGAAAATATGCTCTATAAGGAGCTCTATAGACTTCCAATTTCCAAAACTCCATAGACAGGGTTACACAGACCTAGCAAACAAAATCTAAAAAGCTCAAATACTCAAGATAATAGTGACAGAGGTGGACTATAGCACTGGTGCCACTCCTGTCTAATTTCAATGATCCTATCCAATCATAGACTAAATTTTAAATCTTAGTTTGCCATAGTGTCCTAGTCCTGTACAGTGAATTCCAGCCTCTGTCTCAATTGAATCAACCAGTTTCCCGCTAAGTCTTATTTTTTTATCCTTATTAAAATTTTTATAAAAGTTAGAATTGTAATCAAATTTCACAAATTATTATCTTGATAATTACATATTTATTTACTATTTTACTACGTATACCCTTTAACTAAATTAGGAATAATACACTAATATTCCTAAAATTGTTAAATCATTATCAATGAATGTTTCATCATCTAGTTCCTATAATAAGTAATAAAAATTTACAAAGGTTAATCATATATAAAGCATATAAAGTATCAAATATTTAGACTCAACAATTATAAAAATAGATTGGTCTAATATATGTAAAAATAATAAAAAGGTAAACAAATAAAACTAGTATGAATACCTTCAACAAAAATACTTAAATAATCAACCACAACAAAATTTTTAACATTAATTTAAAAATTAACTCCAAAAATTAATAATAATATAATGACATAAAATTAATAGTAATATCAAATAAAAAATAAATACATAACGATGAATAATAAATAATTATATCAATGGAAAAATATTTAATGCAATAATGAAAAAAATATTACACCTATCTTACATCATCCAATCGTGTTTATAAATATTCATGTTAAAATATTGATGTATTATCATATATCTAAAAAATTTGCATTCAATTCAAAAATACCACATTTATATCAAGTAAAATAGGGAAATTCATAACTATAACCTAGCAAAATATTATACATATCAACTATGTTACAATAATTTTTATTCATCATCAAAAAAATCCAATTATAAATTTAATTTTTCAAAGATATGAGCATACTTTTATCATATGATCCAATCATATTAATTATTATATTGAATAATTATAATGGAAACTAAAGAATGGTTTGGATATTTGGAGGACCCATAGTATAAAACTTATTTAAAAAAATTTAATACTTAGGAAAATTACACTTATTTCTTGAAATGTATGGATATTATGCTCGAGGAGAAATGAGAGACAAAAGAACAAAGAGATTTATTTAATTTGGATAAACCCAAATTCAACTTAAATAAAAATAAATAAATGGATTATATAAATTTAAATCTCATGAAATACCTATAAACAAATAGTTGTGGAAATATTTCTTACACAAGTTATCTTGTATTTTCAATTATAACAAGAAAAAACATCAAATTTAAATGTTTTGAATAAATTTTAATTATTATTTATATTTTTTTATTAATTTATTTATTAAAAAATAAAAATATTCAATAAAAATTCATTGATAGATAGGGTTCTTATATATAAGACAAAATTAGTTGGAACATAACTATCCTCAAAAGTAACTATCTAACCACAAATTAACAACTAAGCAGTTTTTATTTTGAACAATGTAATACTTAAAATTATGGTAACATTCTCCTTTTATTACATTGTTTTTATAAATTTACCCTAAAAATAGATTCAATTTCACTCTACCAAGTTGCTTGTTGAATATATATGCTATATGTAAATCTATTGGGCAGTAATGAGCTAAATGTGGTGGTTCAAGAGTTGTTCTCAAATGTAATAGAACTAGACCTCAATGTGTTTGGCTCTTTCATGAAACACTATATTCTATACAAGCTTCAACACACCCTAATTGTTTTAGAAAAGGATCGGTGGCTGATCTTTAGGAAATTTGATGTCAGATAAAATACGACATAGCCAAATTATTTCCCACATATATCCTCGTGTGACATGATATTTTGATTTTATATATGAGAGATTAACTACAAATTGTTTATTACTAATCCATGAAATTCGTATAGATCTGAGATGAAATATATATCCTATAGTTGATTTCTTATCATCAACAGATCTTTCATAGTCCAAGTCTATATAACCCTATAAGAATAAATGTGAGTTCTTCTTATAATCTAGACATAATCTCTTGTACCTCAAACATATCTCAAAACTCATTTTTCTACAACCCAATGACACTTATTTGGATTTTTCATAAATCTTGAGGGAAATCTAACAACAAATCATATATATGGTATGGTATATGTTAAGTAAATGAGACTACCAACAAGTTGCTTATAGTGAGTTCCATCTACTTGAGGTGAATCCTAAAATTGGGATGGTTGAAAACATTTCTCTATTAGATCTGAAAATCATTTAAATTCTGTCATCCCATATTTCTCAAGTATTGTCTTGGCATATTTCATTTTTGAGACAAAAATGTGATCTTTCTTTTGCCATATCTCCAAGCCAAGATTGTAGTTAAGTAGCCCAAATTTTGTCATGTCAAATGAATTGTTCATGTCAATATTCACTTCTTTGATGAGATCATTTGATCTTATTGTGATCACAAGATCATCCACATACAAAATAAGAATGATAATCTATGTTCCTACCTTTTTTATTTACAATTTTGAATATGAGGAGTTATGAGAGAATTGATGTTGTATTAAAATTTGATCATCTATCTTAATGTACCATGCCCTTGGTGCCTACTTAATTCCATAAAGTGACTTGATTAGATGACATAATTTTTATGGATGTTTTTCATCAATAAGTCTTTATGGTTGGGTCATGTACACTTCTTACTTTAGATCATCATTCAGGAAAGCACTTTTGATGTCCATCTATTGAAATTTTCATACTTTTTGTGTTGCTAATGTGCAAACAACTCTGATGGTTTTGATATTCACAGTGGTGCAAAGATATTCTCATAATTAATTACTTTTATTGATAATACCCCTTTTAAATAAGTCATGTTTTATATTTTTCAATGGATCCATCTGCCTTGTATTTTTTTTTCAATATCCACTTGTAGACAATGGGTTTATTTCCTATATGTAGATCAACAAGTTACCACATCTTATTTTTTATTAGGGAATCATATTTAGCATCCATGGACTTTGTATAATTATGTTTATGTAAGACCTCTTAAATTATATTTGGTTTAGTTTTATCAACAACTAAACTCATCATTGTGATATTAACCTCATTTCTCCTTGTCTTCTTGTTTGAACTCCTGATGAAGTATCTGGAATAGAGTTTAGGTGTGAGTCCCTAACAATGTTTTCTAACCATTATGGAAATTGATTTTGTTTTTTATTTTATGAGGAATTATTTTCCAAATTTATAATATCAATGAATAATTATCCTTTTAGCTTATCTTCATGTTGACAAGATTCATCATGCTCATCATCTGACTATGGAATCAACTTATGAGAGGTGGTTGGTTTTGAATCCTCTTTGTGTGTTAATGATTCAAATGATGACTCATCACAAACCACATCTCAAATTTCATAAATATTTCATGTCTTAGGATATATGAGACAATATTATTTTTAGGTAGTATTTTACCCCAATAAGATGCTCTAGTGCGTCTTTGATTTGATCTTCTTCCTCTTTTTATCTAAAAAATGCATATATGATGTATAACCAAATAATATTAGATAAAATATTGAAGGTTTATGAACAATCCATTCCTTTTTGGTGTCTAATTATATAATATCTTATTGGGTAACATGTTCAGAATATAAATGGTTGTGTCTACCACTTCTACCTAGAATGACACCTCTAACTTTGTAGTAGAAACCATACAATGAGCCATCTCCATGATGAAATGATTATGTCAATCTACAATGCCATTATTTTGGGGCATATATGGATAATTCAATTGATTTTTGATGTTGTGTTACTTTAATAATGTTGAGAACTCATTTGATGTGAATTTTCACCTCAATCTAAGTGGAAGAGATGAAGAGGCCTCCCTGACTTTTTCACAACAAGCTAGTGGAAAACCTTAAAATGGAAAAAAGTTTTCAATCTTATTTTTGAGAAATACCACCCAAGTATTTTGAGAGAAATCATCAACAAACAATTGGAAGTAATTAAATCCTTGAAAAGTAATAAATAAGGGGTCTAAATATACTAGTATGCATCACATTGAGATGATCTTTTGCATGAGATAAACTTGGCTCAAATGTAATCCTATGTTGTTTTCCTATAAGGAATCTAGGACATATATGCAAATAATGGGAAAGATGAGGAAAACCATGTAACATTGACTTCAAGATAAGTTAGTATAGTGAACCAATAGAAAGGTGCTCATATTTATAATGCCAAAGGGTAGTATATTCTATCCTAGATGCATATAGATCAACTCCATTGGATGAAACTAAATCTAGTGTAAATAAATTATCCTTCAGAAAATATATAGAAATTACCTTACCTTCCCATGAGATGAGATAGGATTTGGTGCCATTATTGATAAGGAACTCCACATTAAACTTATGATTCAAGAGATGATGTATAGATAATAAATATATTATCAAACCAAGGACATACAACACCTTTTTTAGAGTATAACTTCTCATCTTGAGAGGAATTTTGATAGTCCTAATTTCTTCCGTAATATACTCCTTAGTGTTTTTGATCTAAACTTGATCTATAATGGGTTGGTTATTCAATGAATCAATTAACTCCTTCCATCTTGTCATATGCTTGTTGGCACTTAAGTTAATAAAAGAAACATTTCTCATTAGTGACGAGATTTGGGAGATAAAATATATATTCTTATGTGTCACATTCTTATTCTACTAGTACCTCTTCTTTAGATGCATCATCTTGTTTTGGTTGATTTTGTGCCACTACATGTCCTTGCTACTTCCATCATCAATGATTATTATATATTTTTATTATTATTGAGAATCATCTTGTTAGATATTTACTAGTGATGTCATAGAGGTTTTTAGGTGAGTGTATTAAGTGTCTTGATAGTCTAAGTGTCAATGACAAAGTGTGCAATGTGCTTGTTCTAATAATGCTTGAAGTAGGCTTGGTTGATATTCAATTTTGAAATGATTAAGGATGGGTCTGAAGTATTAATCATGTGTGAGGGTTCCTATTAGATGTCAAGTATGATTGGAGATATTTTTTAAGTGCATGGTATTCATCTAGTTCTTCATTATGTTCATCTTGGTATAGTTGGTTCTATGACAAAAAAATTTGAGTAGGCAGCTTGTTGGCATCACCATTTTCACATATAGATGAGTCAAGGGGAGTTGGTAATATGGGTGTGACGACATTAGTTCCATGTTGTTTTGGTTTAAATTTTAGGTTATGAGGTTGAGCATAACTAAAGATATGTGGGCGTAAAATTGGCCTCTCAAAAATAAGTTCCTTTAGTTCCTATACTTAGCTAGACCATCATTGCACATCATGTAGATATGAATGAACCATAAAGTTTTTGCCTTTAATATAGGTATACAGAGTCAACTAACTTCAATTTTTTTCATGGTGATGATGTCTATAGTGTCAAGAATGTACCATAAAGATTTATAGTTCTAAAGTGTTTTTTAGTTTGAGATATAAATATTCAAAGTTGTACTTGTAGACTATGGTGGACTAGAGACCATCAAGATAAAATAAATTGAAGACTGAGGTCATCTAGTTAGTATATCAAATGATGCATTTTAATTTTCAGATCTTGATCCAATGTATGCATAAAATTCAATATGTTAAAGAATGTGCCAATGACATGTGTCACATTCAAGAAGCTTGGATATAAGATCACTAATGATCATATGATCATGTAGTCAAAATCTCAATGATGTGCATTAAAGTCAATGAGTTAAATGAATAGAAGGCACAAAGGGATTCCAAGTGGTACAATCATGGGAGATAAAAGCTTAAATAAATGGTGAATATTGATAGATAAATATTAGGCTAATATATAGATATAAATGGAGCATTTTTGTCTATAGTTGCTAGGAAGCATGAGATGAGGTTAAGGTGCTCTATGTTAAATAGTAAAGAAAAGGTAAAGATTAGGTTAATTTTGAGGGAGATTGATGATGCATATTTGTTTAATATATGAGAGGGCATGAGATGTTGACAAAGTGTTCAAAGTGTAATATTTGCCTAGTGACCATTGGAATTCAAATATTTAAATTTGTGAGGGAAGACCAATCTATAGTTTTTGTGCTCAAAGTTTAATAGTTGTTTAGTGACCATTAAAATTCAAATATTTGAATCTATGAAGGAAGACCAGTTTGTAGTTTTTATGCTATAACTTTTGATATATGCATAATTTCACCATGGTGTAGAAAGTAAAGTTGTAGAGGACTTCAAAGCACATTAAAAAATATTTATTTCAAGTTTTTAATGTTTGTAAAATCAAATTTATTAAGCTCTAAAGTTGGTTGTGTTTGGCCATATTCTATAAGTGACCTAAGAAGGATATTTGATCTATTTTAATGGTATTTGGATGTTTCAAGGGGAATGAGACATTGTAGAGTGTTGTAGACTCTATGAGTGTTATCTATATGGATTTTAAATGTTTCACCAAACCATATTTAGTATGAAAAATTGCTTAGAAGTTGATTTTTTATTGGTTCATGGTGTTATTATGTACAAGGCTACTATTTTAGTAGATTGAGCATACATAGAATTTTGTAATGATGATTTTAATATTTTGAGTATGTCGAATGGGTCATGTGGAGTGTAAATGTGCATTTGGAAGTAGTCCTATGTTTCTAATTTACTTGGTGAAGTGCTAAATGGGTGAATAGGTCTCCATGAGACATATAAGGACTATTAAGGCCTAATTGAAAGGCATAACTACTTAAGTGTTTAAAGGGTTCAAAAATTGAATTGGATTAGTTTTCACCATTGATTCAGCCCCCCTCTTAGTGGTTTATACCTCTAAAAATTGGTATCATATTAGGTCTCTTTGTAGAGGATTGACAACTTGAAGGAGATCCAAGATAAAAAAAAATGGGTAGCTATCAAATGCAAGGAGGTTTTTCCACTAAGCAAGCACCGATGTTCAATGGAACCAATTATGATTTTTGGAGTGTGAGGATGAGAACCTAGATCATTTCCCTAGGGTTTGACACTTGAAAATATATTGTGGGTGATTATTATACACCTACTATTCCTCCATCTAGTGTTGTAGATAATAAGTTGTTTGAGAATAATTCTAAGGTAATGAATGCTATCACTTATGTTCTTTCAAAGATTAAATACACCAAGGTAATTCATTGCATATATTCCAAGGAAATGTGGGGTAAATTAAAGAATATTTATGAAGGATATTTAAATGTTAATTTGGTAAAGTTACATAATCATTGAAGATAATTTAAGAGTCTTAAGATGAAGGAAGAAGATTATGTGGCATCCTTTCTACATAGAGTTGATGAGATTGTGAATACCATCAAAGGTCTTGGAGAGAATCTTGAAGTAGCTACTATATTTCAAAAGGTATTAAGTTATATTTCTCTCAAATTTGATTCAAAAGTGTCTACTATAGCATAAATTCATGATCTTACTTAGTTAAAGATGGATGAATTGCATGGCATCCTTACTGCCTATGAGATAAGAATAAATAATGATATACCACCAAAGAAGGAAGCAACAATCAAGATATAAATGAAACCAAAGAATAAGTTATAAGGTAAGAAACTCAAGGAGGATGACATATCTATATTGATTAAGATGATCTAATTGCTTTGTTTATAATGAAATTGAAAATAGGGTTAGGCAAGTATAAGGGTAAACTACCTTTCAAATTCTTCAATTGTGGAGAGGTAGGACATTTTGCTAATAAGTGACCTTATAGTCATAATATTAATGTTGATTAATATCATGGTGATGGACAATATGAAGACAAGAAGACATATAATTCTAATAAAAGGAATAAATGATTCAGAAAGTATGACAACAAGATGAAGTCCTCAAGAACAAGAAGAGTCTCTACACTAATAAAGATTGCAACTCATTAGATGAGAGTGAAGATAGTGATTCAAAGTATGATCATAAATATGATGTTATTACTGAAGAGAAATACCTCTTCATGGCTAAGGATTGAAGTTTTTCATATCAAAAAGAGTCTACTTGGAGTGATTCATATGATGATAAAGATGAGGTGGACTATGAAACTGAATTGATGAATGCTCTTGAAGAAATGAAGTCTAAAATCAAGGAATATGAAGATCAATTAAGTGTTTTTGAGGCAAGAATGAATTAAGACACCAAGAAGCATGAACATATAGTCAAACATCTTAGTTTTCAATTATAAATCTTGTCTACAAGCTTGAAAGCTAAAGAAGATGAATGTTCAAGGTATGTAATTAAAAATGAGTCATTAAAAGCTGAGTTAGAGAAGAAATATATTAATATGAAGTCATTTATGAGATTTAAAAATATCTCAATTTATCTAGACAATATTCTAAGTGATCAAAAGCATACAAGTGATAGAATTGGTCTTGGATACAGAAAAGAACCAGAAAATGCAACTCAAAACAAGATGAAGACTAATGTAAAGCATACCTTGAAGGTCAATAATTAATTAAGGAATGAAGATGCTGGTAGAATGAAGACAAATCAGATCAAACGACTAAATGCCATGAGGTATGCAAATTTCAATGATTATTATTTTACTTACAATCAGTTTGGGCATAGTACTAGAGAATGCAAGAGACCTATTAGAAATGATTTTTCATAGAACTTTAATGGTAGTCATCAATTAAAAGGTGTGAAAAAATTTATGTGCTTCAACTATATTAATGAGGGACACTTTGCTAAGAATTATCTAAATAAGGTAAGGCAAGGTAAGTCTTCTTCAAAAGGAGTAGTATGTTTCAATTGTCAAAATAATGGACATATTGTAAGATTTTATTCTAATCAAGAAAGGAAGGATAATCTTCTTATAAAAGGTATAGTGTGATTCAATTGTCAATTGAGAGGTCATATTTCTATATTCTACAAGTAAAGGCATATAAGATAGAATATGTTTAATTAGGTTCCTAGAGTGCAAGAAAGAAGGAAAGTTAACTCATGAAAACCAAAGGAGGTAAGTGTCAGTCATGATGAGTTTTTAGGTCCAATTAATCTGATTTTTATGGTTGAGAATGCTAAAAAAGTTTAAGAGTGCTAATGGATCTCATTATCTACTCATGTTGTGAATTAAGAGACCAAGTTCAAGGAGAAGACCAAGGTACTGTTTGAGTCTATTTATGAGGTGTGTATGGATTCAAGTAAACATCCTATTATTGTTGAGAAAGTTTCATGCAAATAACATTAGTTGTCAATACCTAGTGATGAGGTTTCAAACTATAAGGAAGATTCTTCAATTGAAAAGGTATGTCATGAATCTATGTTATCCCTATACATTATCAATATAATCATAAAAGAGAAAGAGAATGTTTTAATGGATGAGAAAGTTATTTATCTTAAACCTAAGAATAAGAAGAATAAAAATCAGTCCTATATCTACAAGAGGATCAAGGAAGTAACAAAGGAGATGTGGGAAACTCATGTTTTCACATTGTTCTAAGGAACCATGTGAAGTAAGGTGTCTCTGCCTATGCTTCTTAAGAGACTCTTTTCAGTGGAAAAGAAAACTATTGTAGTGATCCTCATAAGGTCCTAGAAATCAAGAGATGAATGTTTTTAGTTTTTGTGTCAAGATGGGATAAGTGCTTTGATGAGGTCAAGAGTGATGTCATAAGGTGTTTTTGTTATGTATGCAATGTTTACAAGATTAGAATGGGTGTTTTTAGGTGGCATAGTGAGATTGATGGAATGTCAAGAAGATTTTGGTACTCAAAAAGGTTTGTGCACTTCTTTGTGATGTGTTCCAAGTGGTTTTATGTCTTGATGGTCTTATTTGTGCCTTTTGGATTTTTTTGTGTGCTCTTAAGTTTATATTTTTTGTTATAGATCAACGCCATGGTATAGGAAGCCAAGGTTACCAAAGGTATGAAGGATCAAATAGTTGTCTAGAAGTGTGTGATGGTTTTCTCCAAGTGTGAAAGAAGTTTCAAAGGTGGGCATCAACTAAAAGGAGGTTTGTTCACCTTATTTATTTTAAGATTCTAGAGTTTTTGGCTATGCTAGAAAAGTAGTTTGACTTATGATTTGAGGTTTGAGGATTATTAATAGGTTTAATGGGATGAATAGGTTGTAAAATGAATATTAACAAAGATTTTAAGTTTTGTGTTTTTTAAATTATTCAAGTTTTTATCAAAATGGAGGCCTAATTGGCTAGTAGAATTATGAAGTAAGTATGTTACAAAGGAGGAGATCGGTGATTAAAATTTGTGTGCTTAATGAGGAATATGAGAGTGCTCTATATATGAATTTTTAGGTCTTGAAAGTATGTATATTAAAATTTGTGGGCTCTACAAGTTCTAGGTAGTGCTACATGGAGTCTAGATAGGCATAGTGTGAAGATTTGATATTTTTTTCTCAGCTTATCAAAAATATCAAGGAATGAGTGTTTTAAGGTTAGTTATTAGGTTGGTTTATAGCATTTTTCATATTTGGTGAGTGGCATGAAGTTTTTTTGTTAGTCTTTGAGGTGGCTTGAGAGAGAAGGCTAGTAAGCCTGTGTGGTGGTTCTTCATGATGTGTGGAGATCTGAAGATGCATAAGAGGTTAAATAGCTCAGATATCTTAGGGGGTTCCCCTCTCAAAGTTTTCTTGAATATTTTCATCATATTTTAGTGCTTTTGTGCATGTTTTCTTCATTTGTTGTAGTGCTTGGTTGAAGAGAGTGTTGGCATGTAGTAAGAGGAAGTTGCTAAAGCAAAGAAGAGGTACGATCAAGGTAAGGGGAAGTTTGTATCATCTTTATAAGGTGGTACTCTATTTTTGGTAGTGTTTTTAGGTACTCAAGATTAGTTTTTACCCACTTTGTCATTATGTCAAAGGGGGAGAAGGTTCCTATTGTGAGAGTGTTTGAAGAGAGAGAAGGAAGGTGAGTTGTATGATGGGTGTTGACATCAATGACAAAGGGGTAGATTTTTAAAGAGTTGTTAGTGATATCATGGAGATGTTAAAGTGAGTGGATGAGTGTATTGATAGTATAATTGTCAATGATAAAGTGTGTAGTTTGCATGTTTTAGTATGTTTGAAGTAGGCTTGGTTGATCTTCAGTTTTGGCATGATTAGGGATGGTTCTAAAGTATAGATCATATGTGATGGATCCTATCAGAGGTTAAGTATGATTATATATCTTTTTTAATTGCATGGTATTCATCTGGTTCTTCATTATGTTCATCTTGGCATAGTTGGTTATGTGACAAAAAAATTGAGTAGGTAGTTTGATGACATCACCATTGTGACATATGGATGATTCATGGAGATTTGGTAATATAGGTATGATTAAATTAGTCCCAAGTTATTGTGGTTTAAATTTAAGGTCATGAGGTTGAGTGTAGATAAATATATGTGGATGCAAAGTTGGCCTCTTAGATAGAAGTTCCTATACTTAGCCATACCATTACTACAGGTCATGTAGATATGAATGAACTAGTAAGTTTGTACATTTAATACAAGTACTCAAAGAGTCAAATAAGGTCATATTTTTTCATGGTTATGTTTTCTATAGTGATAATAATGTACCCTAAATATTTGGATTCCTGAAGTGTTTTCTAGTTCAAGATATAAATCTTTAAAGTTACACTTGTAGATGGGCTAGAAACCATAAAGATAAACTACATTGAAGTCTAAGGTCATCTAGTCAGTAGATATAATGGTACATGTTAATTCTCATATCTTGATATAATTTTTCATATACAATTTAATATGTCAAATAATGAACATGTTAGTGACATGTGTCACATTCATAGAGCTTGGATAGAAGATCAATAGTGAGTGTATTATTATGCAGTCAGAAGATCAATGGTGTGCATTAAAGTCAATGAATCAAATGTGTAGAAGATACATGAGGATTATAAGTGTAAAAATCATGGGAGATTTGAGATTAGATCAATTATGAGTGTTTCTAGATAAATATTAGGCTAATCTACAAAGATCTACGGAGCATGTTTGTCCACAATTACCAGGAAGCACGAGATGAGGTTGAGGTGATCAATGTTTAAAGTAAAGCAAAGGTAAATATCATGATACTTTTGAGGGAGATTGACGAAGAATATTTTTCAAGATATGAGAGGGCATGAGATGTTGACAAAGTGTTTGAAATTTAATAGTTATTTAGTGACTGTTGGAATTCAAATATTTGAATTTGTGAGGGAAGACCAATTTGTAATTTTTATGCTATAACTTTTGATATATGTAGAATTTGAACATGGTGGAAAAATAAAAGTTATATAAGACTTAAATGTGAATAAAAAATTATTTATTTTAAGGTCTGAATTTTCTTACAATAAAATTTATTAAGCTCCAAAGTTGATTATGTGTTTGACCATGTTCTATAAGTGGCCTGAGAAGGATATTTGAGTTGTTCTGATGGTATTTGGATGTTTCAAGGGGTCTTAGCTATTGGAGAGTGTTTTATACTCCATGAATATCATTTGTATTTATTTTTTAGGTTTTACCAATCCATATTCATTATGAGAAAATGCTTAGCAATTGACTATTTGTTCATTCATGGTGTTCTTATATACAAGGCTAATGTTTGAGTAGATTGAGCATACACAGATGTGTGTAATGATGATTGTAATCTTTTGAGGATGTCTAATGGGTCATTTGGAGTGTACTTATGCATTTTTAAGTGGTACTATGTTTTTAATTTTTTCTTTGAAGTGTTAAATAGGCGAATACGTCTCCATGATACCTATAGTGGCTTATAAGGCCTAGTTGAAAGATGTAGCTACTTAATTATTTGAAGGGTTTATAAATTTAATTGGATTATTTTCCACCAATAATTAATCCCCCCTCTTAGTTTTTTATACCTATAACACATCTCCACTAGATGTGCCTTGAGTTAAGTCATTGTAGTAGTAATGATTAGTGTCATTAATATTTATTTAACAAATATGACACCTCAGTTTTGCTATTTGAGATTTTGATTGATGTTAATGTTGTGTTGGTTGTCCATTTTGGTACTTTTTACACTACTTAGAGATCAATTTTTTTTCATTGAACTCATATGACACTGACTATATGGCATATTCATGTTGGATCATATTCACTAGGTCTCAAAAATACATGGCTTACTTTGTAATGTTTAGTGTTATGATGAATGTTCAAAATTGAGAAGGAATATATCTCAGATTGATCATGAATAACATCTTGTCCTTAATATTTTCACCAAATGTAACTATTTATATGTGAATTTATTCCACTTGACATAATAAATCTTTAATTTTATCACCATACTTCATACTGAGTATATGAAGCTTGGACAAAAGATGGAGTATATTTTTTTGGTTTTTCACCTCATAGATATGGACATAATGTCCCAATCCTCCTTTGATGTTTATGCATCTTGAATATGTGGTTTTATCTCATGAATGATACTGACTGTAATCAACATTAAGGCTTTGGAATTAGACTTGTCATACTTAGTCTATTCATCAACTCTAATTGGATGGGTGACACTACTAGTGATGATCACCCATAATTCTTTGAATTGAAGAATCATGTGCATATTTTCTTCCATAATACATAGTTTGGACTTTTTAGGAGCTAGGCATCATAAGGGAATTATTTTTTCACTGACATGGCCTATGTCTCCCTTAATGCTAATGAAAGGTAGGTAAAAAATATTTTTAAGAGTGAAATGTGGCATGTAGGTGGGATTGATAGGCCGTACAATTATACACAATCAATTATGAGGGCATTATTATTCATGTTCATAATATTTAGTGTAGACTTCTTCCATGTTGGCATGTATCTTCCTTGTTTGACATTGCACATCAAACTAGAAATATTCTAGTAGTCCTTACCATATTAATTCATCAAATTATAGGTTAGCATAATTTTGAAGGGCATTTTGAAGAGTAAATTAAATGTTTATGAATTCAATAGAAGTATTTAAAGCATATATTATAGATAGTACCAAATTTTGACTATCATGTCACCAAATTCATCAAGGATCGAGCTTGTATATCAAACACAAATGTTGCGATCTTGTGTAGTAAATGTAGATGTTGATAGATAGGACTAGTTAGATCTATTTCCAAATGCTTAGAATTCATCCTTGGCTACTATTTTATTTTTGACTGATACAAGTATTTTGGTGAGACTTCTCCAAATGTAGATTGTATGTGTTGCCTCAAATATAGATCATTATACCACCATGTACACCAAGTATATGAGAAAACTAGACTTCAAATACAAATGCTCTGAGCATATCAATTTTGACACCAAAATAAAGAAAATAAAAATATTAATATTAATTTATTGATATACAAGGTGCTTATATACAAGACAAAATTGGCTGGAACATAACTATCCTCAACGATAACTATCTAACCATAAATTAACAACTAAATGGTTTTATTTTAAATAATATAATACTTAAAATTATGTTAAAAATTTAATTATTCATTGTAACTTATAAATATTTAACATTTATTAGCTCGATTTTGGCTTTATTTTTTAATATATTATATGGTGGTGATAATATTCAAATCTAATCATATTGTCGAATGATTATATTATATACTATGGGGACCATGCATGATGCTTACATGCCATGAAATATACCATGCATACTAACTTTAAATGGTGTTATATTTAATGAAATGATGACTATGAGTATTTTTGTTACCACTTATATTTTTCCTATTTCTAAGGTATTTAATATGGCGTATTTGTACAATCATATTCTTTTTCTTATGCCTTATTCATACATCCTCTTCTTTTTTATTTTATAATGGCCTCGTAAAATTATTTTTTTTATCTTTTATCTAGATTTTAAAATTTTAATTCACCTTTGAACATGATACATCCTCCTGTATGATACCAGAAATTATTTATATATTTTTTCTTTTTCTTTTTCTTTTTAATTTTAAATGAAGCCCATATAACTTTTCATAAAAATTGGTTAAATTTTTCTTTATTTTTGATCTTTTTAAAATATAATTCAAATGATACTTAATTTAAAGAAGCGAATATTCCTCTCTTTCAAGTGATGCATGATGAAAAAAATGTTAGGAATATTCCACAATATCTACAACATAATAAATTCCAATACTATCATTTCCTTCCAAAGCAAAATTCTTTAGTTTTTCAAAGAGAATCAAATATTTATTACACACTCTTTCATATAGGGTTAAAATGATGTTGTGCATACTTCCTTGACAATAATAATTTAGGGTATAAATTTTTGGATACATAATGTTATTAGTTTTTTTATTTTATAGGTTAATCTCAAGTTTTACAAGGATCTAAAAACTATAGTTTAATATAAAATAATAGATTAAAAAAATTAGCAAAAAATAAATAGAGCCAACTAACTAGACATAAAACTCAGCTAAATTTCCTTTAAATGATTTTACTTCCTACTACATTCTACCAAGTTCTTTTTCATACTATTTTTCAATCCTCACATTTTAGGCCTCTAGCATCCTACTAAGTTCTTGTTATGTCTTTTCATACCTCTAGTTTTATCACTTTTAGTGATGTGCTACCCTAGGGTGATGGTCCTAACTTCTTTGCCTTTGGGGGTACCCTTTCCCCAATCTATCATCTAATGATCTCTAGTCCCCTCCCTTAAGCCATCAATTTCGTATTTTAGCTTGTTCCCTTCTTCCATATTAACCATCTATCTACCCAATCTCTATAGGTTTTCATAAATCCCTGATAACCTATATCTGATACCCTCCAAGAGTTTGATAGTGTCCTCATCCCTCTTCCAAAATATAGCCACCCTGAGTTCATGAAGCTCAAAATTGGGTTTATCAATGTCTTACTAGAATTGGAGGATTTTTATGGCCTTCTTACTGGTGCTTTTCTAAGGGGGAGAAGGATCACTATCTTTTCTCTTTTCCTTATTCCCCCTTCCATGAGGTCAATTTGGTGGAAGGAGAGGTGTTGCTTATTCTACTCCCCACAAAGAGAAATTTTTTAAATGTTTCCTCTCTACTACTTTCCATCAAGTGAATCTCATTGCTTCTCAAAGGGGTTGCCCATTTTATGAGGAGGATAAACCCTTGATGGATAATGTTCATATAGGACCTTCCTAAAATCCTAAGATAGTTGCTTCAAGGGACATGAGAAAATAATAGGGCAAGCTTATCATATTTCCTTTGAAATGGTTTAACATTAAAAGGTGATGAAATAAAATGTGTGTAAATTTCCCTACAAGAGTGAGATATCACATTACCTGGAGGCATATTTCCATCCATTTTCATGGAATATTAGCTCAGGGAAAACTCTTTTTTCTAGTATGGTATATTGTATCAAATTGGATAAAATCTTACATAATTACTTACATGTGCCATTTGTCCTTAAAAGGCTTTGTTCCATCATAATTCATACTAGGAATTTCTCCTATAAGTTCTTCAGTGACAATCACCTTTTCCCCCTTGAAAGTTACTTTCCTTTAATTTCTACAAACTCTGAAATCTCTAGAGAGGATCTCATTGTGGACATCTATCCTAAGCATGAATTCTATGAGGCCCCCCTTCAAATATTTCAATATACTTTACAATTAGTTTATATTTTAGTGTAGGAGATAGGCTTGAATCAATCCCTATATTCCCTCGTGACATTTTTATTGCTCCTACAACTATGTTTTGGGTCATTAGTAGAGTATCTAGGCATAATTATGATTTATTATTTTTCTCCCTTGTCATTGGGATGTGTTTTTTGAAATGACATTTGCAGTCCTTGAGTTCAAATTTCATGTCATTTTTATGACACTGAGTAGAATTAGGCCCTTTACAAGTCATGATCAGATTTCTCATGTGTCTCTCTACTACCATCCTATAGCTTCATAAGATTTACATCATCACTAAGGAAGGGTAGGATAAGGGATAGTATGTTATGGGGTCTGGTCTATGTCGCTAGGTCCATGCTGGAAATCCTCAAGTTTGCCAAGGAGTTAGCCACTTTGTTCCCTAATGTTATTAGTTATAAAACTCAAAATTGAGGAAAATTTTTACAAGTCAAGTACATTATATGTACTTATTTCTAGGGATAAATAGATAATGAATATTTTTAGTGAAAATTATTAAAATTTTGTCTCCATAAGAATTCTTATTCATAAATGATTAAATAACACAAATGTTTAGTATTGTTTTTTCATAAAATATAATATAAAGCTTATTCTAATTTTGACCATATTGTGGAGAAATATGGATACCAAAATATAAATAAGTAAAACCTTTTATCTATAAACTAATGGATGAAAAAAGTATAAAATAATACTTGCAATGAAAAGGGGATAAAACATAAATAATATTAGGCTCATATCCAATTCCAAGGGGTGTGCAAGATTTGGAGTTAGTGTTCATGTTGGCTATAGAAGGAAGAAGAAAAGTGGTAGAGTGAGTTGAGTGAGAAAACAAAAAATGTTTTTTTGTAGTTTAGATTAAGATAAAACCAAATTTCACTAGTATGGAAACCATCCTAGGCACAACTAGAGGCTCAGGTCTCCATGAGAATAGTAAAGTGAAATATCCATGGGTAGTCGACCCATCCCCCCAAAAACCAAAACAATAGCAGCAAGCAAAACAAAATAAAGTAAAAAATACTAGAACAAAATAAACGATAAAACAACCTAAATTAGGTCTTGAAGACCTACCAAGACTTATCGGTAATCTTTAGTGGATTTTCCCCAACTCCTAAACCCAAGGCCTTCCTTGGGGTTGGGTTTCATGCCTTCCATATCTTGGGGAGATATGTTTTTATTACGAGTTTAAAGATAATACATTGAGGTGTCCAAAACATCACCAGATAGAGATGAAGCCTAAGTTTCAATAACAACCTCCTTTTTTCCTTGATCTATCATGCCAAAAACTAATGATCCACCTTGAAATCCCTTAGAAATAGCATTAGAGAATAGGTCCCCTTGGATTTCCTTTATCTCCAACCAAATTTTTCTCATCTCCTTTATTTTGATTTTTAATCACAATTCAATGGCTTAGAGTCTGGTGTAAGGGGAACTATCTTCCTACTAAATTTTATTTGGTTTAGGCTCCTCATTCAAACCATTGATAACTAGAATATAATATTCAAGGGATCCTAGGTTTGAGAGGATTACTAGAGTGTCCTCTTTTTTAGGGTTGACAATCAATTCATCTTTCAAGACCTCTAAAGTGCTATGCTCCAAGATAAGTTTCTTCCTTACCAATGCAGCTTGGCTTTGCTAACCCTTTCCTTGGAATCCTCCACATATTCACTTTTAGCTCTTTTATTTTTTCAAGTATACCCTTCTCAAGAAAATAGAGATAGTTTGGTACTCTTCACTAGAGGTGTGAACTTAAATAACATGAATATTAGGGATTGACACACTATTACCACCTTGTTATTACCTTTGAAGGATCTCATAGAGTCCTCCAAGTATTGGAGTAAGTATAAGGGGAGAATAATAGTAAAAATTAATTTAAAATGATTTAAAAACATAAATTGGTGGGATAAAAAAATAAATTTTAAGTCCAGGGTGATATACAATATCACTTATCTATATACCTCTAACCAAACTTCTGAAAGGTACATTCTCTAAAAAATAGATCTTGCACTACCAAATCACTGGGTTAAACAATGGATTCATTTATATTATACTCTTTTTAAATTTTCTTTATCCAATAAAATATCAAAGAAACTAAGTTATTTCTGCTTCCATTTTTTATTCTTCACAACCAAAATCTTAGGGTAAAATATTTTGTGTTAAGAACCATAATTTTTATTCATGATGTTTTACAATCTTAGTTAATTGTTGCATAGTTAAATTTTTTAATTCTTACCAACATAATACAATAATTCAATTTCATCAAATATTAAAATTATCTTTTTTATATTATAATTCAAGGTGGACAGCCTATTTTAACTATGTGAATTCTAACTAAGCAATTGTACTTAAGATTGTATAGATTATATGACAACATACTAAACTTGTTCTAGTATGAAAACTTATACTTAAGATATAAAAATTTATAAACCAAAAACTAATGAATGATTGAATCTTAGATACAATGATAATCAATATCATCATCAAAATATTTATTTTTGTTACAAGTATATTGAATGGTTTGTTGGTGATAATATAATAGTGTTTGACATTTTTTTTTGGAGATTTGAGCTATAAATTATTGAAAATAAAAAACCTTGAATTTAATTATTTCTAATATATATATATATATATATATATATATATATATATATATAAATAAGGAATGTATATTTTTTCATTAATTTGAAAGTTTGTTAAATTTTTTTGGGATATATATTTAAATATTTTTAAGATATATTCACCCCAAAACTTGGACATGATATTACATCTCAACCTTGATTCATGTAACTTACACCCTAAAATATAAGCATTTCATATAAAATAGGAGTCAAATTAATATAGACCATGCATTTAAGGCTTTGCAATCAAAATTTTATTTGCATTTAAATATTTTTAAAATGGAAATGGAGATCAAGATCACCATCCACTTTATTCTCATAAGGAACATATTCAAGTTTCCTTATATTCTTAAAAAAATGTACATTCAACAGTTTCATACATATTTTTATTTTGGTCAGTTTTATTTTGGGGCTTTGATCAGTAAATCATTTCAAACAACAAAAAATTAGTTTAGTTGCCTAATAATAATAATAAATATATACTTTAACCTATATGTAAATGTGTAGGGCATATACATTTTTCCATTAAATTTAAGAAGTTAATTACTATCTACAATGCATAAATTACTTTGTAATCAAATATTTATTTATATTTAAAACATTCAAATGATGATGGAGATCACATTCACCATCCACTTAATTTGTATATGGAATATAATCATCCTTCCCATTATTATTCATAAATGTGAGATAAAAGTTTGCATACCTACTCTTTTTATGGGTCATGACTTTGTACTTCATCTTAATCATCATAAATATTAAATAAATGGGAAGATGTGTGTGTGTGTGTGTGTGTGTGTGTGTGTGTGTGTGTGTGTGTGTGTGTGTGTGTGTGTGTGTGTGTGTGTGTGTGTGTGTGTGTGTGTGTGTGTGTGTGTGTGTGTGTGTGTGTGTTTTTGCACGCGCGCGTGCGCGTGTGTGTGTGTAGTGATTAATTATTTAGAATAATACTTTTTACCTAATAAAATTATGTATAAAGGTGTGCTTAGAGAAATAAACTTCATTATCATACCTAGAAGATCAAATAAATTCCTATTGCATTTATTTTCAAGAAGTTATGCTTATAATTTGAATCAGGTAAAATACTTTAAAATAATAAAAGGTAATGTTATCTCTAGCACTAGAAATGGTGGGTAAAAGGCAAAGAAATAAAGGTGGAGACCAACCCAGAACCTAATCTAGGGAATGAGTGTGGCTATAAACTAAGATAAAATACTACAAATTAAAATTGTGCTCAAATAAAATTGAAATCACATGTTTGTATTATAAAATTTATATATGCAACCACTCATAATATATTATATAATATTTAAATATTAAATTTTATATATTAATATAAATTTTAAATTTATAAATATTTTTTCTAAGGTTTCTAAGAAACAATATAGAGACTATGTTAGGATGAAGATTTTTGAAGTACTTATCATAACATAAAATTTTAGACCTTATTTGAAAAGTATCATGACATTTAAAAACATAAATAAACATTTCTTATTAAATTTTAACTTCATATCATTTCTAATATGCACTCTAATAATTATAAAAACCCTTGATATAAGGTGTGGCATTGAAAAAATCTACTAAAGGTGTAAAAAAATTATATAAATTGAGTATTTTAAGGTATTAGTTTATAAATTTTATCTTTTCAAATCTAAGCTCAAAAGCATTATAAATATTAAAAAATTATCTCCAAGTGTCCATGATAATATGGTATATTATCTAATACTAAGTATCAACAAATTTGACAACCCTTTTTTTGATATTGACAACCCTTTTGTTGATACCTCTAAATAAACCACAGGTGCTCTTAGTGTTTAAAGAACACTTCTCATTTTAGAATTTATAAAATTTAGAGCATGAGTTGTATGTTTTGGCAATCTAGTTACCTATGGCGAAATAACAACAAAGCAAGATAAAATGTTCCATAATATTTATATGCTTTGGTGGTTGGGAGCCACCTTGGTCCGTTCTTCGTGAATTGCAGAGAGTCTATGCTAATACTTAGTGAATTATGTTCCATATTTAAGCTATAGACTAATCTAAGTGGATATTTATAATGAAGCTAAAACTAAAGTGATCTGGTGTAAAAACAGAGGAAAGAAAAGGGTAGAGCAAAATAAAAACACATGATTGCCAATTTTAGTCTCAAAAATTATGACAAAGCATCAATTACAACTAAGTATGCATTCAACCAATATCTAATACAACACAGACTAAGCTCAAATTCCACTATTTACTAGGCAAGCTTTAAAGGCTAATATAGATAATCACAAGTAATAACCAGGTCTACTTTAAGGATTTAATACTATAATCAAATAACATTAGCACATATAAATACAAATAAAAATGAAGTGAATAAAAACCTAAGATATTCCAACTAACCTATCATATGCACAAATTAGAAACCCTTTGATTATAAAATGCAGCTCAAAATTCAAAGACACCATTCAAATTCAAGACCTCTTCTAGAAATTGAGAGAAAAAGCTATATTAGAAATTAACATATCAAATATGGATAATATTTCTAGAATTCCTTGATTATATTAACTGATTCAAGTGTATAAAAGTTGATAAAAAAATCTCTCTCCTTCTACAAATTGTAATACATGCCTTTATAGAAAGATTAGGTAGTATACCGATCAATTATAAAATATAGGTTTACAAAAATAAGGATAGTTTCCCTTACAAGTTCTAAAATACACGTTTTTTTCACAATCATACTGACTTAGAGGTAAATATTCTAACAAAATTGCATATGCCTTTACAATGGAATATCTTATTTCAAAAATCTATAAAATTCTACAAAATAGAATATTGCTTAATTTATTAGTGGGGCCTCTGATTGTCATTACTAGAGGATGCTCATGGATTTAGCATGTTGATCATCAACTATCTATAGATCCACAACAAGATTCATGATATACTCCTTCCTTGATCTACTAAGTCATCAAGTTCCCTGTCCTTCCTAGCCATGGCTTCTTTAATGCTCCTAGCTTCATTTATCCTTTCTCCTATATTGAATATCATGTCTAAGATCTTATTGTTATCAGCCTAGTTTTGCCTTGGATTTTTATTTTGATTTCTTGGGTTACCAAAGTATCCCTATGTTTAAATTCTTCATCACTTATGATTCCAATGACAATGGGTTATGAAGGATTTGTGAGCATAGTCCTAATAAGTTGCTTAATTCTTATAATTAGTTCCTTATCATCTTCCAGGAGTCTTCCCACATCATTGTTCTAAGCACTCAAACTTTGAACTTTGTCAACCACAATTCTAAGAATTGTGCTCAATTGTCCTAAACTAATAGTTTTGAGGCTTGGGATCTATTTTCTTGCTCTAATGTTGAGAAGTTAGGCTATTTTGTCCTTTGAAGCTTGCCAGTAAATGACCAAACTCTTGACCAATGCATTTTACTGCCCCAATGTACTTTGTCTAAGCTTCATTATTTTGAGTACATCAAGCATCTCATAAAATGACTCATCAAGCATTTTAGTCATGGATTTAGGAATTGATAGAACTACATGTGTTTGTAGGGTTTCTTTTTCCTTTTATAGGTTTAGAATACTTTATTTCATTCCCTAAACCCTAGCTTTTTCTTGTGTTAACTGAGCCTCAATCAAACTTTCCACTTCCTCTTCATGAATGATAGCTTCACCAAGCTAATGACACTCAACTGGGGTTAATCCCACAAAAGGTTCCACCTTTTGAAATTTGAATTCTTCTATTCCAACCATAGTTATTATGGTTGCAATTCTTTCTAATCTAGTTGTTTTAGGGTTAAATTGGATGGTAGTGACTAGATTATTGAACTTGGGAGGTCCTGGGACCTCTATACCTAAGCTACTTGATGCTCTAGGAGCATTTACATTCTTGCCTTCTAATCCTTGGCTGACCACAATTATTCTTTCTTCCTAATATTTCACCATATTCATTATCCATGGCTTCATGTCATATTGAATCTCAACATCAGAAACTCTTGTCATGGCCCATGAATGGGAAAGAGAGGGGATCTTTTGTAACTTTTCATAAATGAACTAGTTAAGAATTACTGGTCCATGAATTGGGAATTCATCACTGAAAAGATTGATTTCACTATTGGGGTGAGTGAAATTCAATCTTGGTCTCTTCCTTGGTCCAATGGGAACCAATTTTAGCTCTACCTTCCTCTTTTCTTAGGATGCCACAGGTACAAGATCTTTTCCTTTATCTTCCTCATACTCCTCTTTCCTATCTAAGTCATAGGACTCTACAAGTTCCTTGAGGGCACCCTCAAGTGTCTCATTTGGTTCCAAATCAATCATGTTTATGTATTGAATTGGGGAAGGTGGCTTTTGGGATAGTGTTGAAATTTGAGGGTCCCACCCTAGGTCTCTCCTCAAATCTTGCTTTTCTTACTTTCTCCTTACCCTTGCCTTTTTAATACTATTCTTGCACAAGTTATGCCTATGGATATGACTATGGTTATTCTAATTGGGGTTGTTCTTGGGCCATCCTAAATGGACTAGGTAGCAAGTGATACTGATAAAGGATGCATTTTGTAGGTCTCTCCTAAAGGTTTGTCATCCTTGGTCAACCTATGTTCAAGCTTGATGTTGTGGCCTTAGATCCTAGCCAATACTTCTTCATAGTTCTTAGCCTTAATATATATGGTGTCATGTGAACACCAAGTTGATGTACATATTTAGGCTTTGGGAGATTCTTATCCTTCATGTGGTTAGCTACTATACCATTAGGATCCCACATCTTAATTTCATCAAGTTGAAAACCAAATGAATCCCAATGTCTGTCCATAGTCTCAACCTATTTCCAATCCTAGAGTATGGTCCTTCCAATGATCATAAGGAGGGGATAGAGAAGACCTTTAATCTTTTCTTTACAATTGCCATCAATGGTATGCAGGAACTAGAAAGCAAATTCTTACTCAGCTAGCTTACTATAGACATATACTAGCAATTAATAAGGTTGGGATAGGATGCCCTCAATCTTGATGACCTTACAGTTAAGCTAGTACTAGATATCACCTATCATCTCCATGTACTTCTTGATTAGGGGTGAACCCTAGGCCTAAAAACACCTATGATGGCCTCTACTATGGATAGATAAATATAATGAAAAATAAACTACATGTGGTTCCTATACTTAAACATATGAAATTTAGATTAGTGGTGTGAAATGGTGGTTTTGCCATCTACGAACCAATTCCTAATACCAATATATTGATTAAGGCAAGCAGGGCATCTAACAGGTATGGCATCATATAAAACTAATTGGAGGTCTTCTTTTTTATGGTAGTGGATTTTTTGCTGAGGAAGATATTGATTAAATCTCCAATTGGAGGGGTGAGATTTTCTTCCATAATGAAATGGACAAAGGGGACCCAGATTTTATTCACATAAGTGTTTGAAGGGGTTCTAAAGGCCTAGTTCAACAGGGTCATTATAATCCTAATACCCTCCTTGAATTGGACTACAAGGATTTTTCCCTCAAATTCCTTGAAGATATGAGGGCCTTGGTGCATTTAGGGTCTAATTATAGAGTCCAAGTCATGGTTTCTTGTCCACTCTTTGATCTTGGATAAATCCACATGGGGAAGAGGGAGCTTATAATATTTCTCAAATGCTACAAGAGAAATATATGCTATTTCCTTTGAGTTTCCCTCCCTGATTATCCATTTATTATAAATTCTATAGTCAACAAATATGGGACCAAGGATGTCTATGCAATGTAGTACATCAAGCTTTACCACAGTGTAGTGGAAGCTAACCATCTAAATATCAACTAGGTATTTGTGTCTTTGTCTTACTATGGAAATTATTTACTCCTATTTTATGATGGGTTTCAATTCCTTGATCATGAAGAAGAGTTCAGACCAGTTCTTAATGCTTTGGATATTTAGGGTTGAAAGATCTAATTCAATCTTTGAATATCTAAGCTTCATTTTCTATTGACAAGTAGAGCTCAGTCTCTTCCTTCAATTACTATTTGTGAGTTTCCATTGTCTTTGTTCCTATAAATTATTTATACTAGTAGAAAATGGTCTTTTTAGAATCTCTCTTTCACTCATAAACATAATTAAGTTCTCCTTTGATCAAGTTGTAACCAATTGAGTCCATTTGGATCACTTTTATGTAGGGTTTAGGGTTTTGGAGATTTAATGGCAGAATACATCTAGGATTTGGCTTATACATGCCTTAGATTTTATTTGGACCTTTGGATTTATACCTTTTCATTCTCAATCCCATAGGATTCTATATTTTTTTCTTTTCTACATGTGTGGTGCCTATGTGGCATTGGTCTGGGCCTTTCATGGAATTTTTCATAAGTGCCATTTGAGCACTAGTTCTTGGCATTTAAAAATGCCTCTTTTACTTCACTTTATTGGATCAAAATCTAGGATTAACATGAGACATTAATTATAATCTGGGCCCTTGCCTATGATTGGCTCCTTCTATTTCAAACCCATTAGTAGTGACACTTGGCATCTTTACATGCCTCTTTGTGCTCCAAATCCTATTTCAATCTTTTGTCGTATGAGCATTAGCCACACGATGAGCTCATGGGCCTTTGAAAAGTCATGAACACCTTTACATCATTGGATTAAATTTTAGTAATTAAGTGTAAATCATCAGATCATCATGTCAGCCTTACCTTGAATGTACTTTTGCCACACATCTAGTTCATGGGCTCTCGGGGCCTCATTGAAAATTATTTGGGTGCCTTCAGATCATTGGATCAGAATCCAATGACAAAGTAAAAATTATTGATCTATAGAGATTCTCAAACATTAAGTAAATTAATAAGACCATAAATTAGAATTAAGTCCCTTAGGCTAAGGTTTGTTTCATTTATTAAGCGTGAAATAAACCTTAGGTTAAGGGGTTTATGCCTAAGTTTTATGATTCATACCTAAGGGGGCCATGGCCTAACTATTATAGGCCAATGTTTATATCATGTTTAATGAACACATTGTAAACATTAGTCTAAAATATTTATGGCAAGGCTTATAAAATATGCTCAAAATAATCAACATGACATAATGGTATAATAAAAAATAGGATTTTATTGTGTTGAAAAAACACATTAAAACCCTTAACTAGAAGCATTTGGTCTAAATTTTATGATATAAGGACACTCTTTTAAAATAAGAATTAATATAAGTCTATAGTTTAAGGTTAATGATGTTTGAATAAAATGTCATGGAGACCTTAAAGTATAGGCTTAGACTAGGTTTATTTTGCATATACTTAGACCATATGACTATTTTCACATTTTGTAAATTGTGGATTTCTAGTGTTTGAGCATTTTTTTAGCACTTTCCTCAGCCTATAAATTCATTTCCAAGCCTTATATAAAAATTTGGCATGAAGTTTGACCCTGAGCATAATAATTCATTATTTTAAATTTGACAGTCTCATGAACATCAAATACATCCTTGTGGACGTCAAATGATGGTCACATGAACATAGCCTTTAATTTTATGGGCTTAAAATTGATGGTCATATGGACATTGAATATGTCCTCGTAGATGTCAAATGATTATTTCATGAGTGTCAATTTTAAGATCATCAAATTCTTATGGCCTAATGCAGGAGTGTCACTTGGCACATCCATGGGGCTTCTCAGGATCTTGGACTTAATTCACTTCATCATATCAAAATATATGATAACACATCAGCCATAGGTCATAATATAAGATCTTGCCTATGATTGGTTATTTCTACCAAGTGGGTCCCTTTATTTTTTATCATTGAGTGCAAGGGTGTCATGTGTTGATCATTCGGGCCTTCCATAATCCCTTGACTTTTCAACTATGCCTCACTCCATTCAATTGAGTCTTCGCAACTAAGTGAGGACCATTGATAGAGATTTGAGAGCTTAAATATGATTGGTATAGGAAGTTATGTGTAGGATTATGTTATTTTTCCTCACATCATTTGATCAAAGGGTGTAGGGAAGTACAAACTATAAAATCATTCAAGATACATATTATTTAAGTCATAGTTTAGGATTTTTTCACTCCATCTGATCAAAGGCCATGATAAAGTGAAGGTCATTAGATCTTATAAGATGAAAGTAAGTTAAGTCAGGACAATAGAGATATAAAATACTTAGGATTAATGTGTTTAAGACTAAGGTCTCACTCATATTAATAAATATGTCAAGGCCTTAGGATTAAAACCTTAGACTAAGTTGTAAATCAAAGGACCTAGCTAACATAAAATTGAAGTTGAGGAGATAGGACGTAGGCTAAGGTGTTAAGACTAAGGTCCCATTTGTACTAATAGATATATTGGGGCCTTATGATTAAAATATTAGGCTAGGTTAGGAAATATTAAAAGGACCTTGTAGATGAACAAGTACTTAGGCATACAAAGGAACCTTTAAAGGGGAAACTAAAAAAGGGGATCAAACATTTTAAGTTAAGTTTTAGTTGTTTTGAAAAACATGACTAAGATTAAAACATGAGCTTTATCCTTAGGTCTAAAAATGGATTTAAAAAATGGTTCCCACCAATTTTGTCCCTACCAACATTCAAATTTAAATTGAGGGATTTGGCTAGGGTTTTGAAACATGAAATTCTTAGGGACAATGCCATGGAACCTCTAACTAGAGCAATAAATACCATTTATTAATGATGTTAGTCCAAAGTAATGCAAAAAACAAAACCAAGTAAGCCTGCTCTTAAAAAAGTAGATGATCTTCAAATTCTACAAAATGACCCTAACATGCCATATTTCATGTTCAAACTTCAGGGTTTCTCCAAGGTCCCAATTTTTTTAAAATGGGGGTATGTTGGTCCCAACAAATGGAAACTCAAGGTGGAAACATAGCAATATGTTAGAACTTAAAGACTCTAGTTTAGACAAATAATTAGGTCACCCATTCTATTTGATCAATATCATCATCCAAATTAGATTATAGTTGAAACAAACATTGCATTTGTAGAGTTAGGGCCAAACATTAGGACATAGCCATTATGTGTGTGTGCTTTTGTTCTAGTTACTATTTTCCATGGGGTTCAAGAAATAACTTCTAGGTTTCATGTCCTTAGTCACTAACACTGACTTATAACATGTTAAGATGTTCATTAAGAACCATGCCTTTAGCTTAGGTAAGGCTTACTCATTTCTCTACTATCATCTAGGCATCCATAAAATCAATAGAGATGCCTTTAGCTCCACTCAATGCCTTGCTCCACTACCAGCTAGGCATCCATAGCCTTGGTGGAGATTACCAGAATCACCTATGCTTATAAATCTTTTGATTTTGGATTGAGTTCTTCTCTTTTTTTTTTCTATTTTTGATACTTTTATGCTTTTATCAAGGTTGGGAACTATAATAGCTAGGTTTTAGGATTTGGTCAAGTGTTCTATCTTTTGAAAATCATATATGGCTACAACCTTTATTCTAGGCAAGGATGTTGACTAATTGCTAGTATGAATATACCACGATAGTTTGAGTTTTCACCCTACAAATGCAAATCTTTTTAAAACCAATTTGAGGTTAGAAAAATAATTTAGTTCCCATGAAATAGTTGACTTCTCCTATTGTTCTTTACTAGTTTCTAAAAATTATAGGATTATGCTTACATTTCATGACCATGGTCATCATATACATGGGGTTCACACATAAATTTATAAAATTTTGGGGGGTTCATATAAACTCCATAACTTTAAGCTTAAGATTGTCCAACAAGATGTATTGGAATCAAGGAACAAGGCAACAAGAAATAAACACACACAAAAAGGTAGAAAATAAAGATAGCAAGGGAAAATAAAATAAATATGTACATGTTTATGAACAAATAAGGGATAGGAAGGAAAGAACCAAAAGGAAACTAGATAGCCTACCTACTCTAAATATAACCATCTTACAGTTTACTCCATGAAGACCTTCAAAGGAGAAGTAGAGAAGTAGGGCTTGAGGTATTTCCCATTGTTGGGCAATGTAAACTCTACTCCTTGTAGATCTTTGAGCTTTAAGGTGTTATTCCCCAATGTTTTTTTAATCTGGTATGGGCCAATCTACAAGGGTGTGAATTTACCATGTTTTCCCTTAGGCTCAGATGTTTTATCTCA
Organism: Torreya grandis; assembly: GCA_037957365.1. Lineage (NCBI taxonomy): Eukaryota > Viridiplantae > Streptophyta > Pinopsida > Cupressales > Taxaceae > Torreya > Torreya grandis. The sequence continues at coordinate 872,040 of JARHVA010003848.1, forward strand.
AAGGAGAACTAGATCTTTCTATCTGAACACCTTGATCTTGGACCTTTTATCAAACCATCTCTTGATTATGGTTTGATGCTTGCTAAAATCAGCAAAGGCTTTCTCCCTTGCATCTTCTATTTGAATTATATCCAACAATCTTGAATTGATAAGTCCTTGGCTCTATCCCATGTATTGCTACATAAATATGTATATGGGCAACTTGAGAGTGATATGAAAAATAGGTTCTTGTCCATACACCAATAGAAATGGTGAGGCTCTTAAGGCTTTCTTGATTCTTATCCTATCATCCCAAAGTGTAAATTCAAAGATCTTATGCCAAGTCCTAGGTTTGTCTATAGTATAATTATTGATTTCCTTCATTAGGTTCTTATTTTTAGATTTAGAGACTCCATTTCTTTGGGGATAATGGTTGGATAAAAACTTGAGAGTGATGCCAACCTTAAGCCCATTCAATCATCTCTATAGATATAAATGTAGACCCATTGTCACACACTTGAGAGACTGGAGTTCCAAACCTAGTATAGATGTCTTCTTTCAAGAAGTTGATCACTTTTTCAATCCTACATTATTTATTGGTTATAGCTTTAGTCTATTTTATGGTAGTAAGGACATAATTATGACCTTTAGATGAATTAGGGTTGATTGCCCCAAAAAATTCTAACCCCCACTAAGAAAAGGGTTTGTCAATCATGACTAATTGTAGTGGCATTGCTACCTTTGGCTTCTTGGTGCTAAAAATCTAACATGATTGACATTACCTCGCATGTTTTTTATCATCTTTAAAAATAGATGGCCAATAATATCCATCTCTAAGAATTTCATGAGTTATATTCCTCCTAGATGGATGTCCACTACCCACCTTTTCATGAAAGGTGCTCATGATTTGGGTGGCTTCTTCTTGTGAGACACATCTCAAATAAATTCTTTCAAAACTTATTCTATATAAGATCCCATTCTTGATTAAGTAATGAGTAGATTTCAATCTTAGGGCCCTCTTTTGCTTCCTAGATAGACCTAAAAGATAAGTACAATTAATTAGCAAATGTATGGTTGAATCATACCACTCACTAGCTTGAAAGTTATGTTGATCCAATTACATAATACTTAGCCTAGGATTAGTATTGACAATCATCTGGATTAGACCTTAGCATCTTACCAATTTTGTTGTTTTCATCTCCAAGTCATATTCCTGCAAAACTAACATCCACTTACCTCTACATTCTCCTAATTCATTCTAAATTAATGTAAGTTTGGTGGTAGGGTCAAGTAAGATAGTATACACCTTATTTCTAAGGATGTAATGCCTAAATTTCTTAACTATCTTAACTAATGCATATGCCTGGTTATCAATCAATGACTAATTTAAATCAGAATTCTTAAAATTAGTGCTCATAAAAGCTATTGAGTGTTCACACCCTTCAATTTTTTGAGTCAATACATTAGTCATAGTGTGGTCAGATGCAAAGGAATAGAGGTAGAATTCCCTTGATAATTTATGACTTATAAGGATTGGAGTTTGGCTAATGGCAACCTTGATATCATTGAATGCATTTCTATAATCTTCATTCTATGTGACATTGGCATCCTTCTTTAGCATGTCATTCAATGGCATGACAATCTCTGAAAATCCAAAAACAAAATTTATTACAAAATTTATCTTACCAAAGAATGACTTTAGCTCTTTCTTATTGTTTAGAGGTTCTATTCTAGATATGATCTCCATTCTATTAGGATATATAGAAATCCCATCTTTGGTTATAATATGACATAATAATTCTCCTTTAGTACACAAAAGATACTTTTATTAGGGTTTAAATAAATTCCATACCTTTTACTTCTTTTAAAAACTTGTTGCAAATGCATGAAGTGATCTTCCCTATTTTTAGAAAAAACTATTAAATCATGCATATAAATAATGATGCACTTACCTATTAGGCCTTGGAAGGCATGGTCCATAGGTCTTTTAAAATTATATCCTACATTTATTAGCCCAAAGGGAATCCTCTTATAAGCAAAGGTTCCCCACTTTGTGGTAATTTTTTTCATCATATCCTCTATATCAATCAACACCTGGTTGTAACCTAAAAAGCCATCAAGAAAAGACATCATAGCTAAACCTAAAATAACTTGAATCACTTGGTCTAGGGAAGGAAGGGGATAGTTATCATTTTTTGATGCTTTGTTTAACATTCTAAAGTTAATATAAAGTCTAATCTCACCATTTCTCTTCCTAACTAGCACCAAGTAAGCCACCCATGTAGAATGCTTGATGGGGAAGACTATCCTAGCATCTAGTAATTGTTTGACCTCCTTGAATATCATGGGTTCTAAGACCAAGTATATAGGCCTCTACTTCTACTTGAATGGTTTTTAACTCTCCTTAAGTGGTATATTATGGTTAATTACCCTTGGATCACAAATCTTTAAGTCATCATAGGACCAAGCTATGACATCCCTGTATTGGGTAAGGAGCTCTTTGGCTTTCTTATTTTCCATGTTTGTGAGAGATTTTCTAAAATTTACCAAATGCACTGATTTGGGGGCCAAAATCAAAAACATTATAATCTTTCCCACTTACCTTGGGAACCTTGGAAACTTCAACTAGTTTGTCTTGATCAAACAGTCTCTCCAAAGCAATCATCCCCTTGGGGATATTGTTGTCATTCAACTAAATGGCTTTACCATCAAATTTGTCTTCCTTAGATGTACCTTCATCAGTCTCATCAATGATATAAGTATAAAATACTCCAAAATTGGTCATGAAATCCAATATCTATAGATCACCATTGAAGACTTGAAAATGGTTAACATTATTAGGCACTAAAGGATAAGGGATTAGCTCAATACTAAAATTAGGGGAATATTGGTTGGGCATAAGGTTGGTTACAAAAGATGATAACTCATCAATAACATGGTTTTATCCTCTTGGGATGGAAATTATTCCAAAATCATCAAAGGATTCAATAAAATCCCAAACCCTAAACATATACCTTTTCAGGTAGGAGAGCTTACATTGGTATTTGTTTCTTACCTGGTTAACCACTAGTTCTGAATCCCCATGAACTAGTAGTTATTAGACCTTATTCTTTATAGTAAATTGTAAGCCTAGGATAAGGATTTTTACTTAGAAAGATTTTTAATACAAGGGAATTAGAGCCTATAAGAAGCATGGTACTTTCTATTATTAGGGTCAGTTAAAACAATGACAACACCTAATTTAGTATTACACATAACACCATCAAAATGAAACTTCCATAGTCTAGGAACAACATGGGCACTCTTGAGTTCACATTTATTATTACTCTTTAGGGTGAAAACCCTTAAGTATGAGTCTATTATGTTGACCCTCTTTTTCATAACTTTTACTCATTTATCATATGTTTCATTCTTGGTTCTTTATCAACCCTAATTTGATTGGGAACTCCCTTCCAAGGTGGCCATAGTGTAAGCAATATGTGGACATGTAACCATTCAAATCCTTGGTCCATTTCCTACTCAATAATATTCCATAAAAAATAGGTATATCAAAAATTTTAATGTCAATGAATTATTTCACTCTAGGCTCGGAGGCTAGTTGCATGTGAACATTTAGGAGATCCTCAGTTACCCTAACTCTAGATTTGTCTAATTAGGTGACAACCCTATCAGACTTAATGGGAGTTAGACCAAGTTTTTTTCATATACCTATAGGCATGATATTGGTAGATGCTTCTAAATCTAACAAGCAATTATGTAAGTTTTTACCAAACATCCTAATAGTGATCAAGAAAGGAAGAGATTCAACCTTGGCCTTGTGCACAATCATATTAGCATGATTAGTCTATGGTGGATTATTGGACTTATTTGACAAATATTCCAGTAGAAATTCCCTTTACTTTTTAATCTACGTAAGTTCATGTAATGTAATATTATCCTTTATCTTCTTCATGTCCTAAACTATGTTAATCTAGTTCTAGAAGAAATAGGAATTTCAATGTTGAATTTAGAAGTACTCCCTTTAGGTGGCTTAGGATTGTTGCTTGAAGAATTATTTAGAGGAGTTATAAAATTATTTGGAGGTGTTGAGATGGTCAAAGATTGCCTCTATTCCCTATTCCTAAATGGATAGGTATTTTTTAATAAATATTGAAAGGATTGGATCTCCTCAAGGACCTCATTAGGTTCATTTTCCTCTTGAAAGGGGAAATCAAAGGTATCCATCATGAAGGATTGATCAACTGACTTAGATCAAAAAGTGCTTACACCATTATCCTTGTTAGGGATAAATTCAAATGTATCCAAATCCTCTTGGAAATCCTCAAAGGCTTTGAAATATTCTATACAATTAATTTCCACATGCTTGGCTATGTAATATACCCTACAATAATTAGGTAATGCAATATCAGTGAGGTTAATGTCTATGGTCTTCTTTTTAGAAGATGGTTCATTATTCCTATTATTATGAAAACTATCACTCTAAAATCTATTATTTGGTCTATTAAACCTTTGAAATGATAAGTTCTTACCAGAGTGCTCTCCAATATTACTTGTTTCCACAACTGAATGAAATCAATACTTCATTTCTAAACCATTTTCAAGATACACTCATTCTCATTTTTAAGAGTTTTAAGATTATGTACCTAATTTTTGTTAACATATGGTCTCAAAGACCTTTGATCATTTGTATTGAATCCATTAGTAGGATGATTTAGGAATCCTAAATTTTGATTTGGAGTTACATGAATTAATGGTAATTGAGTTAGGTTTGGGAGCTAGTTTAATGCTGGGATATTTTGATTATTATTTGGAAACAAGTTCATCACAAGAATTTATGGGTATACATTTAGCATAGAATATGCCATTTACCTTTGGGGTTGCATCTGATCATTCATGTTTACCACTTTAGCATAGGATCTAGCTAATGAAGTTATGGCTGGCATGGATACCTTCAAAAATATAGATATTATGGGATCTACTACATCTTTGTAAATCTCTAGAGATAAGACATCATCAAGCTTATAAGGGTCATGGTCCTACTAATTTTTTTTTTAATATAGAATTTAAGGATCTAATAGGCTCACTTTCATCTCTTTTAATGGTGGTGAACTAATGGTAGATAACACAAGGACTACAATCTTACTAATTGACCTATAAAGAAATTGTTGAAATCATGCCAGCTAGTGATGTAATTATTAGGCAAGTTCAAAAAGAATTCATAAGAATCATCCTTAAAGGTGAATGGGAATAACCTATAAGCTACATCCTCATGCATAAAATTTATCAATCTTAAGGCTACTTTAAAATATTTTATATGTTCTTCAGTAGTTATTATACCTGTTAGACTAAATGTAGTTAAGTACTTTTCAAGGTTACATGGGAGGTCATGAACCACACCTGGTAATTTGATTATGGATTATCCCAACCAAGCCATAATTGGATGAATATTAAAGGAATAGGTAACTTGAAGAGGTGAAGTTGGCAAATATCTAGATCTTCTACGTCTATCTTTGTCACATTTGGCTTTTCTATGCACCTCAAGCTTGAGCAAAGGTTCCCTAGTCTTTGAGGGTGATCTTGTTCTAATCCTAGGTAATTCCAACTTATAAATTGAATATCTTACCTAAAATATGATGTATCAAGTTAAATTTTAAAAAGAACAAGACTTAGACCTATACATTAAGCTTATTTTGTAAAGGTGGTAAGAAAAACTATAAAGGACATTGATCTTTGATTGAATTATGTCAAATACATGCTCAATTAAATAAATATGGTCTATATTTATAAGTCTAAACCTAAAAAAACTCAGATATATAAAATATATGCCCACCTTTGATCAAAACAGTCCATCCTAACCTCATATACTAAGGATTTTTAAAGCTCAAGCTAAATTTACCAAAATCAAGTATCAATACCTAAAGAACATTTAAATTAAACACAAAGATGTGTCAAAAATAGAAAATATCCATGATATTTATACCTTTAAGGAAAAAATTACTCAAAAACACAAAGATATACTAATCTTTAGACAAAATAGACTAAGATCAACAAAGGTTCAAAGAATTTATGCCTGCCAGCAAAAGATTCTCCTATTGATACATCTAAATGAACCACAGGTACTCTTCATGTTTACAAAACACTTCTCATTTTATAATTTAGAAAATTCAAAGCATGAGTTGCAAATTTTGGCAATTTAGTTACTTGTGGTGAAACAGTAAAAGACAAGATAAATTGTTCCACAATATTTATATGATTTGATAGTTGGGAGCCACCTTGGTCCATTCTTCATGAATTGTAAAGAGTATATGTTAATAATTAGTGAATTACATTCCATATATAATCTATAAACTAATCTAAATGGATATTTATAATAAAGCTAAAACTAAAGTGATTTGGTGTAAAAAAAATAGCAAAGAGAGGGGTAGAGCAGAAAAGAAATGAGTGATTATAAATTTTAGTCTCAAACATTATGATAAAGCATTAATTACAATTGAGTATGCATTCAACCAATATATAATGCAATATAGCCTAAGCTTAAATTCCACTATATACTACGCAAGCTTCAAAGGATAATGTAAATAATCACAAGTAATAACTAGGTCTACTTTAAGGATTTACTAATATAATCAAATAGCATTAGTACATATAAATACATAGAAAAATGATGTGAAGAAAAACGTAAGATCTTCCAACTAATCTAGTATATGCATCAATTAGAAACCCTGTGATTAGAAAATGCAGCTCAGAATTCAAAGACACCATTCAAATTCAATACCTCTACCAAAAATTGAGAGAAAAATCTATATTAGTAATTGACATATCAAATATGGACAATCCTTGTAGAATTCCTTGATTATATTAATTATTTTAAATGTATAAAATTTTCTCAAAAATCTCTCTCCTTCTACAAATGGTGATACATGCCTTTATAGAAAGATTAAGTAGTATACCGATCAATTACAAAATATAGGTGTACAAAGATAGGGACAATTGTCATTACAAGTTCTAAAATACATGTGTTTTTCATAATCAGACTAACCTAGAGGCAAATATGCTAACAAACTATCATATGCCTTTACAATGGAATATCTTATTTCAAAAATCTATAAAATTATACAAAATATAATATTACTTAATTTTTTGGTGGGGCCTCTAATTGTCATTGTTTCAGGATGCTCATGGCTTTATCATGTTACTCATCAACTATCTCTAGATCCATGGTAGGCTTTATGAGACACTCCTCTTGATCTACCAAGTCATCAAGTTTCCTGTCATTCCTACCCACATCTTATTTAATGCTCCTAGCTTCATTTATCATTTCTCTTGCATATAATATCATGTCTAGGATCTTACTATTATCATCGATAGATTTACCTTGGTTTTTTCCTTTGGTTTCTTGGGTTACCAAAGTAGCCCTATGTTTAAATTCTTCATCACTTGTGATTCTAAGGATAGTGGGTTATGAAGGATCTGTGCGCATAGTCCCAAGAAGTCTCTCAATTAATATAATTAGTTCCTTATCATATTTTAGGAGTCTTTTCACATCATTGTGCCAAACACTCAAACTTTGAACTTTGTCAACCACAACTCCCATAATTGTGCTCAAGTGTCCTAAACTAATAGTTTTGAATCTTGTGATATGTTTCCTTACTTGAATGTTGATAATTTGGGCCATTTTGTCCTCTGAGGCTTGCCATTAGGTGACCAAACTCTTGTATAATGCATTATGTTTCTCTAATGCACTCTATTTTAGCTTCATTGTTTTGAGTGCTTTAAACATGTCATAAAATGACTCATCAAGCATTTTAGTCATGGTTTCAAGAAATGATAGAATTTCCTATGCTTATAGGTTTTATTTTTCACTTTCCAGGTTTAGAATCATTTCTTTCATACCTTGGACCCCAATTTTTGCTTGTGTTGACTAGGCCTTAATCAAACTTTCCACATCCTCTTCATGAATGATAACTTCACCAAGCTTTTGACCCTCAACTAGGGTTAATCCAACAAAGCCTTTTTAAAGGTGAATTCCTCTATTATAACCATAACTATCCTATTTTTAATTATTTCTAATCCAATTTTTAAGGATTGAATTAGATGGTAGTGACTGGCTTCTTGAACTTGGGATGTTCTAGGACCTCTATACCTAAGCTACTTGATGCTCTAGGAGCATCCATCTTCTTGCCTTATGGTCCTTGGGTGACCATAATTTTTATTTCTTCCTCTTTTTTCACATTAACCCTTATCCATGGCATTATGTCATCTTGAATCTCAACATCAACAACTCTTCTCATGGACCATGAATGGGAAAGAGGGTATATTTTTTAACTTTCCATAAATAAACTAGTCAAGAATGACTGGTCCATAAATTGGGAATTCATCACTAAAGAGATTGATTTCACTAGTGGGGTGAGTGAATTTCATTCTTGGTCTCTTCCTTTATCCAATGGGTACTATTGCTAACTCTACCTTCCTCTTTTCTTGGTATGCCACAGGAACAAGCTCTTTTCCTTTATCTTCCTCAGGATACTTTTTCCTATCTAATTCGTAGGCCTCTACATGTTCTTTGATGGCACCCTCAAGTGTCTCTTCTGGTTCCAAACCAATCATGTCTATGTATTGAATTAGGGAAGGTGGCCTTCGGGGTAGTGTTAAAGATGAGGGCCCCTCCCTAGGTCTCTCCTCCTATTTACTTCTCCTACTTTCTCCTTGCCCTTGCCTTATTCATCTTATTCTTGCACAAGCTACTCCTATGGTTGTGACTATGGTTGTTCTACTTGGGGTTGTTCTTGGGCCATCCCAAATGGACCAATAAAAAAGTGATACTATAAAGGATGCATATTCCAAGTCTCTTCTAAGGGTTTATCATCCTTGGTCAGCCTGTGTTCAAGCTTGATGTTGTGGCCTTAGATACTAGCCAATACTTCATAATTCTTAGCCTTAATATATATGTTTTCATGAACACCAAGTTGATGTACATATTCAAGCTTTGGGATCTTCTTATCCTTCAAGTGGTTGGCCAGTATAGCATTACGATCCCACAACTTAAGTTCATCAAGTTGAAAACCAAATGAATCCCAGTGTCTAGCCATAGTCTCAACATATTTCTAGTCCTAGAGTATGGTCCTTCCAATGATCAAAGGGAAGGGGTGGAGAAGACCTTTCTTCTTTTCTTTACAAGTGCCATCAATACCATGTAGGAATTGCGAAGCAATTTCTTACTCAACTAGCTTACTATAGACATATACAGGTAATCAATAAGTCTGAGATAGGATGCCCTCAATCTTGATGACCATGTAGTCAGTGTAGTACCAGATAACACCTATCATCTCCACATACTTCTTGATTAAGGGTGAACCTTAGGCATAAAAGCACCTATGATGACTTTAACTATGGCTAGATAAATACAACCACAAATAAACTACATGTGGTTCCTATATTTGAAGATATGAAATTTAGAGTAGTGGTGTGAAATGGTGGTTTTTACTCCACCATGAAATGGACAAAGGGGACCTAGATTTTATTCACATAAGTGGTTGATGGGGCTCCAAAGGCCTAGTACAATAGAGTCATTATAACCCTAATTCCCTTCCTAAATTAGAATATTGGGATTTTCACCTCAAATTCCCTAAAGATATGAGGGCCTTGGTGCAACTAGGGTCTAAGGATAGATTACAAGTCATGGTTTTTTGTATACTCTTTGATCTTGGATAAATCCACATGGGGAAGAAGGAGCTTAAAATATTTCTCAAATAATACAAGAGAAATATATGCTATTTCTTTGGATTTTACCTCCTTGATGATCCTTTCATTATGAATTCTATATTCAATAAAGAATGGAATAAGGATGTCTATGCAATATAGTACCTCAGGCTTTGCCACAATGTAGTGGAGGCTGGTCATATAAACAACAATTAGGCCATAGTGTCTCGAGTTTACTACGGTAATTTTTTTCTCCTTTTTTGTGATGGGTTTCAATTCCTTGATCATAAAGAAGAGTTTGGACTAGTTCCTAACTCTTGGGATATTTAGGGCTGCAAGGTCTATTTTGATGTCTTTGAAGATCTAACCTTCATTGTTTGTTGACAAGTATAGCATTGTCTCTTCTTTTAATTACTATATATGAGTTTCCATTGTTTTTATTCTTTCAAATTATTTATACTAATATTAAATGGTCTCTTTGAAAGCTATCTTGTACTCGAAAACATAATTAATTTCTCCTTAGATCAATTATAACCAATTGAGTCCATTTGGGTTGCTTTTATGTAGGGTTTAGGGTTTTTGAGCTTTAATGTAAAAATACATCCAACCTTTGGCTTATACATTCTTTAGATTTGATTTGGACCTTTGCCTTTACACCTTTTCATTCTTTATCCCACAAGATCTTGTATTTTATCCTTTTTTTCTTGTATATTATCTAAATGGCATTAGTTTGGGCCTTTCACAACATTTATCATAAATTCCATTTGAGCAATAGCCATTGTCATTTAAAAATTCCTCCTTTACTTCACTTTGTTGGACCAAAATCTAGGATTAACACAAGCCATTGATTATAATTTTTTCCCTTGCATGTGATAGGTTCATTCTATTGCAAACCCATTGGTAGTGACACTTGGCATTTTTAAATGCCTCTTGATGCTCCAAATCCTATGTCAATCCTTTGGCATATGAGCATTGGCCACACAGTGAGCTTGCGGGCCTTTGAAAATTCATGAGCACCTTCATGCTATTGGATCAAATTTAGTAATGAAGTGAAAACTTTTAGATCATCCTGTCAGCACTACTTTGAATGCACTTTCACCACACATCTATCTCATGGGCTTTCGAGGCCTTATTAAAAAGTATTTGGGTGATTTCATGTCATTGGATCAAAATCTAGTGATAAAGCATGAATTATTGATCTGTAGAGATGCTTGAACATTAAGTTAGCATATTATTAAGACCATGACTTAGGCTTAAGTCCCTTAGGATAAGGTTTGTTTCATTTTTTAAGCATGAAATAAACCTTAGATTAAGGGGTTTATGCCTAAGTTTTTTAATTCATAACCAAGGGGGTCATGTCCTAAATATTCTAGGCCAATATTATGTTGTTTTTAATGAACACAGTATAAACATTAGTCTAAAATATTTATGCCAAGGATTAAAAAATATGCTCAAAAAATCAACATGACATAATGGTCCAAAAACAAAAAGGATTTTATTGTGTCGACAAAACACATTAAACCTTTAGCTAGGAATATTTGGTCTAAATTTTATGATATAAGGACTCTCTTTTAAAATAAGACTTAGTATAAGTTTATAGTTTATGGTTCATGAAATTTGAATAAAATGTCATGGGCACATTAAAGTATAGGCTTAGACTAGGTTTATTTTGCATATAATTAGACCATATGACTATTTCCACATTTTGCAAATTGAGGATTTCTAGTGTTTGAGCATTTATTGAGAACTTCTCGCAACCTATAAAGCCATTTTTTAGCTTTCTAGCAATATTTTTGCATGCATTTTGACCCTAAGCATAATAATTAATTAGCTTAAATTATATGGTCTTGTAGACATCAAATATGTCCTTACGGATGTCAAATGACGATCGTGTGAACATCAGATTTAAGCTAGTGAAAATTTTAATTATATGGCCTTAAAGTTGATGATCACGTGGATGTTTAATACATCCTCATAAATTTCAAATAATTTTCATACGAGTGTCAAATTTAATCTCATCAAATTCTTGTGGCCTAATATGAGAGTTCCACTTGGCACATCTATGAGGCTTCCTAAGATCTTGGTCTTAATTCACTCTATTAGATTAAAATTTTTGATGAAGCATCATCCATAAATCATGATCCAAGATCTTGCCTATGATTGGTTGTTTCTACCAGGTGATTCCCTTTACTTTTGATCATCAAATGCAAGGGTACCACATGTTGATCATTTGGGCCTTTCATAGTCCCTTAACTTTTCAATTGTGCCTCGCTCTATCCAATCAAGTCTTTGTGATGAAGTGAGGACCATTGATAGTGATTTGAGGGATTGAATATGATTTTTTTTGAGAGTTATGTGTAGGATTCTATCAGTTTTCCTCATGTATTTTGATTAAAGGGCCATGAGGAAGCATGAACCATCAAATCATCCAAGATGAATGTTATTTAAGTCATAGTTTTCACTTTTCTCACTCCATCCGATCAAAGGTTGTGATAAAGTGAAGGTTGTTGGATCCTAAAAGATACAAGGAAGTTATGTCTAGACCACAAAGATATAAAATACTTAGGCTTAAGGTGTTTAATATTAAGGTATCTCTCATATTAATAAATACGTTGGGGCCTTAGGATTAAAACCTTAGACTAAGTTATAAATCAAAGGACTGAGGTAACATAAAATTGAATTCAAGGAGCTAGGACATAGGCTAAGGTGCTACTACTAAGGTTCCATTTGTATTAATAAATACATTGGGACATTAGGGTTAAATCCTTAGGCTGGGTTAGGAAATATTAAAAGGACCCTATAGAATGAACAAGTGGTTAGGCATACAAAGGAACATATAAAGGGGATCAAGCATTTTAAGTTAAGTTTTAGTTGTGTTGAAAAACATGATTAATCTTAGAACATGAGCTTCATCCTAAGGTCTAAATATGGATTTAAAAAAGTGTTCTCACCAATTTGGTTCCCACCAACATTCAAATTTAAACTGAGGGCTTTGGTCAAGGTCTTGAAACATGAAATTCTTGGGGACAACACCATGGAACATGTAACTAGAGCAATAAAGACCATTTATTAATGATGTTAGTCCAAAGTAATGCAAAAAATAAAATCAAGTAAGCTTGCTCTTAACAAAGTGGATGATCTTAAAATTCTATAAATGACCCTGACATGTTGTACTTCATGTTCAAAATTCAAGGTTTATCTAGAGTAATATTTTTTTTTAAATGGAGGTATGTTGGTCCCAACACATTCTCATTTAAAATAAGGAGTATAAATGTATACACGTGTTTTAATATTAATATCAAAATATTAAAAAGGTAAAAAAAAATTGAAAAAAAAGGTAATAGCAAAGTATGTTTCTCACATATAAATTAAATTTTTCATGACTCCAAAAATGTGGTCTCCTTCATGAATCCTTCATTGACTACATCTAGAGTAGGGGAAAACACATTTGCACAAAGTCCTAGCTCAAAGGAAATATCACTCTTATCTACAAAGAGTGGGTGAGGGACTATGGGTAAATCATAGATGGAAACCACCTCACATATAACTCCTGGTAATATCATCTACAAATAGGGATTCATAATTTTAAGACTAGAAACAACTACGTGAAATTAATTTGCACTTGATAAATTAGCTTCATAATGTAGATAGAAAGAAAAGACATAAGGATCAATGTTAATTATCTCATTATCACTATTGATTATGCTATCAGGGAGGAATCATGTGAGGAATCATCATCGATCTAGATAGTGTGGAAAGAAAGTCAAGATGGGGCCTAAAGGTGGGATTTAAGGTATTTTAAATGGATTTAGGAATAAATAATGATAATCTAACTAGACAAAAGGTAATAAACAAAATGTAAAAAAAAATATAGGAATCAAAATATATTCAAACAAACAATATACTTACCTTTGAAATGATTCCAATATTGTAAAGAATTATCACATTGATGAGGATGGTCTTAATCTTTGAATGAGTGGGGATGTACTCAGATATATATGTCATACTTTTGTAGATATTCCAAGACAATTTCTCCAGCATTCTAGTGTATGAATTTTGGATCCTTATACTTGAGGATGTTATGAGTTTAAATTTATGGTGATCTAAATAGGATTGATGATGGTCATGGGGATCAGTTTTGATCTAGTCTATGTTTACCAAGTTCATTCAAACAAATCCAATCCATGAGGTTAAACATAGTCATGGCTATTTTAAATGAATTTAAACTAGTGAGAAGTTGTTAAGAGGTTAAAATAAACTTAATCCTAATACATTTGGGGATATTTTACTAGATTTAAGGAGGGGTAAGTAGTTAAAATTAGTTACTTTGGTAGAAAGTAACTAGTAAGACTAATTACATAACATAATATAGTAATTGGTAAAACTAAATTAACTAACATAAAAAAGGATGGGAAAGTGGTAAGAAAAATATATTCATACTAATATAACGGTGGAAATTCATAGTGTATATATTTTCCCCTTTTTGTTGAATGATCCATGATAACCTATCATAAGATAGAAACTAGGATGGGTCTAATGCCTTAACTTTATGTGAGGAGGTATGCCCCTCAAACCAAGATCTGATGTAGGATATTGAAGTGATGATGGGTTTGAAGTAAATGGTAATGGATATTAAATGTATGGTTTTTTAAAAATGGGATGAACGACCAACTAGCAAGAATAACACTAAGTATGCAATGTCAAGACATAGGATAATACTGGATATAGTGCCCCAAGGTATACAAATAATGAATTGTTATAACTATGAAAAATTATGCATAAGTAAAGGTGATCGAGAGAAAAAATGATAGGGTAGGTTGATAAAATCATCTGGTGTGCATGGTTTGTGAGCATGACCTAGATACAATTGTTCACAAGATAGAATACATTCTTGATTTCATAAGGGAAATGTACTGAAGGGAATGTAGGCCTTTTGAAAAGGTTTTGGGACCAACAAAGGGTCTATGTCCACTAACTACAAGTATAGGGTGAAAAATAAATGGACAGTGATATCAAGGGAACTTATGTGGTCTTAGTTCATAATAGATAGCAAGGTCAAGGAAAGTAAACATTACTAAGGAGAAGGGAATTAATCTCAATTTCCCAAATTAATGCCAATTAACTATGAATCGATGTTGATTATCATAAAATCAATGATGATCATAAATAATCATTATCAATTTCTTAGGGCTATATATAATATTTTGGATGTAGTGGAAGATATTTGTGATTCAAAAACATGCTTTTAATAGAGAAAAGTTGATGCCTATTTACATGTTTTAGTGAATTATATAAGATGGAGGCTAGCGGGAGTGGTCAATAATGATGATGATAATGATGATCACATGATGAAGTAGGGTGTAATTTTTTTGTTTTTTGTTTTTAATTTTTTAGTTTATTTACATGTTCTAGTTAATTATATAAGATGGAGGCTAGTGGGAGTGGTCAATTACTAAGACGACGACGATGACGACGACGATGATGATGATGATGATGATGATGAGGTAGGGTGTAATTTTTTTTTTTTTTTTTTGGTTTTTTGTAATTTAATTTTGGTATTTTAGATATTTTTGCATTTATTAGAGTTATCAAGGGTTGATATCAATCCATAGTGGATTGATACGAATTCCTTCAATGATTAACCATCAATTGTTTATAGATCAACATCAATCAAATAATTAGTGATGATTAGTTTATAATCGGTGATGATTATTAAGAATTAAGGAGATAAGAGAAAATATAGAATATAAAATTAGTGTTGTAGCAAACTAAGGAAACTTGGGGGTTCATAGGATTAATGGCATGCATATTGCATGCCATATATGATCAAGTGCCACAATTATTGAAGTGGATTTGAGAGGTGATGGGAGATATAGATTGGGATCATTTAGAGTCTATAGGATTAGGTGGACTATGCCACTATCACCAAGTGCATAAAGATTAGATTCTAGTGGTGACACTATTACAGTAATGGGATCCATCTATAGAAACCTTTTAGATTCTTACTAGAGAGATGACCTTGACATTAGAGGATATATATCAGATATTATGATTGCCAGTGTAGGAAGGGGACATTATTCTGGTGGATGAGAGAGGATGAGCAATAGTGATGACATGTCTATATGGAGATGATATAGAAAACATTAATATTATAGTAGGAGGATTTAGTTTTGAGGTACTATATGATCAGGACCAAATTAGGAGATGAGTGATTACTATGATGATGTTGACTATATATTTTTATGTATTTCTTAATTTAGGTAGTGGGAGATGTTGACACTTGGATTCACACCCTTGAGGATATGCTCAACTCTCCTCATCTACGTGACATAATGGAGAAATATCTCTTGTTTTGGGTGAAAATTTCATTGAGATGAATCTCTAGATAAGGGGCTAGGTCCCCTTAATGTACCTTTAAATATCTCTCTAACCTATCAATTATGTATAAAAAGGGTTAAGGAAAACAACTAAGAAATGAAGCAGTAATGCACCAATGTCTAATTGACTCCTAATTAACTGAAACCACTACTTAAAGACAAACAAGGTGTTTCTCACACAAGACTCACAACTCAGGATTCATTACTACATCAGTGTTTCATATGCTAGATTTAAGAAGGTATATGATTATTAGGAAGGGAATGAATGATTCCAAAGAGGGATACAATCATGAACCATTTCTAGGATATCTCTACACTTAGAAAAGAATACTATCAAAGCCCTAAAACAATCTCCTTTCTGTAAATTGGTAGACCATCAAGAGTACAAGCTAGAAAAGATAATCTTTCACTAGACTAGACCAACAAGATTCAATTCATTACTCAATATTATAGCATATGAGTTACAACAACACTTTTATATTTCTTCAAGAGTTCTTCAAGTACAAATTCAACTAGAGTTTTCCCAATAACTAGTGGAGGCTCCTGAAAAGAGCCAAAAGAATGCATATATATAGCTTTGAGAGAGAAATCAAACAAAGGAAGTCCAAAGGTCACTCAGACATGTATCACCTTGAGAATATCAGTTATAATTACATGTGAAAGAGGAGTGAGGTGATTCATGCCATGTTAGGAGGTCTACTCATTTGAAACCAATCATAAGAATGGTAAAAAGTGATACAAACCTCTAAATTTTTCATAGGTAACCACCTCTATCATAAACTATCTAGGAGCATTTAAAACTTAAAATAGGAGAGTCAACACATAGCACTGCTCGATGGAAATGGAACTCATTACGATAGTTAGAGAATGTTTTTCCTAACTACTAGTCATCCTTTAGACACTTATGTTTGTTTATTTCATGGAAGATATTTGATTTGGTCAACTTCCAATAATAACTCAAATTGTCAACCTACCTACTATTCACTTGTTTTACCTACATGAAATGTTTAGGATCTTGCCATTTTTTACCTCCATATTTTCCCTAAGGTTCTCACAAATATTTTTGACTCCAATGGCTATTTTCCATTTTTTAAATTTTATTTTTGTAGGGCCATCACCTTCCTTATCCCTTTAGAACATTTTACTCAAACTTAAGTTTCTTTTAGAATTTTACCAAGTGCTCTTTTAGGCTTTTTTGTCAAACCTATCCTTTGGACTTTCTCCCAAAGAAATCATTTAGATAATCTTTCCTAAATAAATCTTTTGGGATTTCTTGGGCTTAATTTCTATGGACTTTTTGACTTGAGTAATTCTTTCAGATAAAAAGTATGAAATAATTACACCTTAGTTCTTTTTCAATGTCGACAATTTTCCTAAACAAATTTCATGGATAATATTTATAAAAGATTTCCTTTGATATTTTTCTTGGTCCTTAAAAAATATTTGAAAGTGTCATTTCATCTTTGCATTTGGTTCACTTCGTTTTGGAGGGGTACCCTTTAGAAACTTTGCAAAGGACCATTTTTTTGAAAAAGTACCCTTTAGAAGGATTGCAGAGTGTCCTTCAAAAAATATGAAGTGCCCTTTGGGAAAATGAAAATGACCCATTAATATTTTATAAAATAGACCTTTGGAGTTATTGAAAATGACCCTTATAAAATGAAAATTGTCCCTTCATAAAATTTTAACTGAGCCAAAAGTGCCCTTCAAAAAAATGAAGATGACCCCTTCAACTTTTTGAAATGGTCCCTTAGCCCAAAAAAGGTCTTTTGGGGAAATTATTTCAAAAAAAATGTCTAAAACAATTCCCAACACTTTAAAAAAAACTCCAAAAAAAACTTTGAAATAATGAACACTTGTAATTTTGTTATGGGCTTTGTATGGAACATCTCCTCTAGATGAATTCTACATAATAGGAAGACCTAAAGTTGAAGACCAAGATAAACCCAAAGTGAATGACCGAGCTCAAATGACTAAGTCCAAAAATGTTTTTAAAGCAAGTATTTGAACATGAACAACTTTTCTTATGCTTCAACAAAGGACATCAGACTTAGTACACAATAAATTTGAACTAGGATGAGCAAACCTACATGATCAACTTCTTCTGTAACTATTGTGTGTGCAAGATTTGGGACTTTGAAAATGTTCTTTAAACTCTACTCAGACCTGTTAGCATGACTCAAAGAAAGCAAAAGGACCTAAACAACAAACTGATCAAAGCTAACATCATTCATATTACATTGAATAAACCTAAGATCACACTATGACATGATATTTACCCTCAAAATATTTCAAGGCCAAGTTTTCATATAGGGGTGCCCAATTTTAATCTGTAAGGTCAAAATTTGGTCAACAAAAGATTTACATGGAATTTGATAGGGGTACTATCATATATATGGGACCATCATAAATTTTTTACATGGGATCTAACACTTTTAGCATAGATATACAAAGAGTTATGGGGATGGAAGACAAAATGATGCTTTAGCTTAGATGTGACCTTCATACTATAGTGTTGAGCCTATGAGCATATACAAGTATTTTAATCACTAGGGGTACTATGGATGGGATGGCACTAGTTTTCATTTAGTGTGGGATTTTTAGGATGGAGATATTAGTTCACCCATCCACGTGGATATGGTAGAGTATGAGACTTATATTACTATCGATGGATTCTAGAAGAGCTAGAGGATGAAGAGGTGGTGTAGAGTCCATATGTTATATTTCCATCATGTTCAAGGATGGATAGGGAGTTTATAGAAGGGAAATGAGTAAGGTATCTATGAGGGCATCACATAGAGTATGTAGAGTTATTTCAATTTGGGTGGGTGTAGTGATAGTTTGGGCTACTCCAGGATATACCTAAGGCACCACAGGTATATAAGAGAGACAACTTGGAAGGGGAGTTACCAAATCGATAGTTGATAGATCTTGAGATTTTGGTAGAGAAGGAGATAGAGGGGGTAGATGTGGATGATTCTAAGACTATAGTGGCATATTTTTATGGTGGATAGACCACTTGGGAGGAGGATGAGAGAGAGTTTTTCAAACTCAATGGGAGGTAGTAGATGTATATATGGTGGATGTGGAGGAGATATGATGAGATGGGGAGGGAGAGCTAGATATACAGGTAGTTGTATCAAATAGGGATAGTCTATAGGCAAAGTGCCATGTTTTACAAGTGTAGTTATCCAAAGTGGATTTTGAGTGGGCTCACTTATAGGCTAACATTACTAAGTTGTAGGGGTGATGTGATTCATTATAGGCATGTCGAGATCAAGATAGATATCTTGACCAACATGGGAGAATTTGAGTATTAACAAGGGATGTAGGAGGATTTGTGTTAGGATCATCAGTAGAGGGAGGGACATAGGGTAGGAGGATGGGGCCACTAGGTACTTTTTGTATGGATAGATAACAAGATGTCATGTCATAGCTCTAATATTATGAGTAAATTATTATAGAGTATTTTCCTATGGATCCAAGATATTCCACCCATATAGACAGATAGTATTAGACTCCATGATGAATATCAATTACTACAACTAAAGTGGGGAGTGTATCATAAGGGAGAGATGGGAGGGATAGAGGAGGAGATGGAGGTAAAGATGGAGATAGTGGATGAGGTGGAGTGACTATCCACCTAAGCCAACTCTAATTTATAAAGTAGCCATATCTATGGCTTATTATATGGATTGGATTTGTATATATCTTGTAACATGATATTCTTATGATGTGCATTTGATATTATGTGTGTGTGTGTGTGTGTGTGTGTGTGTGTGTGTGTGTGTGTGTGTGTGTGTGTGTGTGTGTGTGTGTGTGTGTGTGTGTGTGTGTGTGTGTGTGTTTGTGTGTGTGTGTGTGTGTATGTATTTATGTATGTATATATATATATATAGATATATATATATATAGATATATATATATATATATGTATGTATATATATATATATCTTGTATGTATGTATGTATGTATGTATGTATATATATATATATATATGTATGTATATATATATGTATATATATATATATGTGTGTGTGTGTGTGTGTATACACACACACACACACACACACACACACACACACACACACACACACACACACACACACACACACACACACACACACACACACACACACACACACACACACACACACACACATATATATATATATATATTTACACATACATGTGTGTGTGTGTGTGTGTGTGTGTGTGTGTGTGTGTGTGTGTGTGTGTGTGTGTGTGTGTGTGTGTGTGTGTGTGTGTGTGTGTGTGTGTATTCATGAGTTTTATATGCCACATATTTGGTACATGATCATGTGTTATTTGCTTCTAGATCTAGACTTCTTAGATTATGTTTAGATGGTATTTGAGTTTATTTATGTGATATATCATGGTTTATGTTGTTTATATCATGTTTATATGGACTATGTTTTTTAGATCATGTGATGTAGCTTTAAATTGTTATCTTGATTATGGATTTATATTTATGTGTTTTAATGGATTTATGATGGATCATGGATTTTAAATCATGCAATAATTTCATGATCTTACATGAATTTATGATTTACTTGGCTATGTATTTGATATTACATATATGGTGGTTATATGGTTGTTTGTCTGATTATACTAATTGGATTATGTAAGATGTCATGGATTAGGTTTTATTTCATAGTTGATTATCGATTTAGATTATGTTATGGTTTTTATGAATTTAAATATTTTTGAATAATAGTGATTTATGATGAAATGGTTTTTGTATTAATTTTCAAGAATGTATGACTCATAATTTTCTTGAACCCTAACCAAATTTAGGCCTCTTGTTGCTTTCACATATATGCCCATTTTTATCCAATGTTAATGATAATCCTTAACAATCTCATGTCAACTAAATTCACAATATTTTGGATTTAAAATGGGATTTGTATGTTTGCAGGGAATGGGGGAAATGCTTATTTCTCCAATAATACACATCTTGTTTTATTTTTCTGGTCTTTTTATGTTAGATTTAAGCTAATCGAGGTATATATGTATACTGATCACTACGAAAAGTCTCAAAATTTATGAAAGTTGACCAATGTGGGAAGCTTACATGGGATATAATTTTGATTGTATAGATTTTTAAAGGGTATGATTTTAATAGGAAACTAATCAATGCAATAAGTTTCCTAAAAAATAGGCATATAGCCATCCTTCAAGGGAGTGGTCTATATGTATGTATTTTAGTAGTTGTCCTTTGAGAGATCAGTCTATAGCTTTGGTCTTTTTCTTGATTTTAATAACAACTATCCTTTGAGGGACCAATATGTAACTTTGATATTTTTATTGATTTCATATCCCAAATTGACCTTTTGCCTTTGATTAGATTAAGGTGACCTAGGGTATTTTCATAAAACCAAGCCACAAAATAAGACAATAATTTTATTCCTTTCGAACAAACTTTTAAGGTGAAAGACTTTTAGGATATAATTATTTATAACTTTTCCCTATTTTTAGTAGAGCTAATCCATGAGAACATGCTATGAAATAGATCTAGGGTGTCCATATTTGAGGATAAAATGGGTATACTACCAAAAATTCACATGATTTTCTATCATTATTAGGTATGTTTAGAGATAGGGGATAATATTTTTAAGAGAAATTATACTAATTGTAGTTTGTAATAGCATTATTAAAAGTAGAAAGGATGCATATGTAAAGCATTAAGACGTTCATGTTCTATTTTACTATCAAGGGAGGCCAAGTGGTATGCCCTAGATTTATATTTATGACTGATAATATAGGATTAGATCTAATTCAGGGCAAACTTTCCTCATTTACTTATTTCCATATTTGTGATATGTTAATTTTATTTAAGGAAAACATCACTAACATTAAATACTTATTATTTCAAATATTGATTATATGCATATTTTATCCATTATTGGTATACATGAAGGTGATCAAGAGTTGTGGATCGATTCTCATCTAAAATTTCTAGCTATGATAATCATTTTTGATGATAATCCTCTTCAAAAATGAAGTCCTTTAGAGATATCCAAAGATAAGGAATTTGGAATTCTAGGTGGAGAACCACATCGATACCATAGACCAAAGCAAAAGGGGTATCACTTGTATGGGTTAGAATACTAGTTCTATAAGCCCATAAAGCAAAAGGTATGTGAAGATGCCAATTATCTCCAACCTCATTGACTAGTTTGGTTCACATCTTGACAAGGATTTTTTCGGATGCCTCGACTTGTCCATTATCTTGTGAATAATTAGGCAATGAGAATATTATCTTAATGTTGAAATAGTCACATAAATTTTGAACTTGATTATTTTTAAAATATTTCTCATTATCTATAATGATTTTATGTAGGATACCAAAATAACATATAATGTGATGATTAATGAAATCAACTATCTTATCTTCCTTAGAAAAAATAAGGGAAATAACCTCCACCAATTTAGTGAAATATTTGCTAGCATTAATGATAAAGCTATGTCATTGGGAGGATTTAGGATTAATCTGCCCTATAAATTCTAATCCCCATTAGGAGAATGGATAGAAGCCTTTAGCTACCTATAATGCATGACTATGGCTATGGGATAATTAGGTGTGTTGTTGGCACTTCAAGCAGTTCTTAACATATTCACAATAGTCCCTATTTAAATTATACCAATAATAACCTATTCACACAATCTTCTTAGTGATAGTTAAACCACTAAAATAGCCACCACATATTCCATCATGTGTTTATTTGATTGTAAGGTTTTATTCAAAACTTTAGAGACAATGAAGGAAATACCATCAAACCCCCACTTATAAATTACACCCCCTAGTATTATATACCAAGTATTCCACTACTAAAAAGCATGATTAGAATTTTTGGATAAATATGAAGGAATGATACCCTTAGACAAATAATCAAATATCTATGTGTACCACAAATCTAAGTGATTTTATTCTATAATATGGATAAAAGGAAGATCAATTCTGATATAAGAAGGTTGATTTAACTTATGAATAAGGATAAATAATTTATATTATTGAGAGGAAGATGGGATAAAAAAATCCATGGTATCGATAAACTTGTTGGTTGATCGAGGAGTGGTCTGGATTGCATAGTGGTTAAATGTTGAAAATAACTATTCTACTAAAATTTTATACCTCTAGAGGATGTTATTCTTGTGTTTATATGTGATATTTACTTGATTGAATACCTATTAGGAGTCCCCAAAAATATGAAGTGACTTGACACCTAAATCCAAAATGTTTTAGAGACCTATAATTAGGGCTTCATATTCTACCATATTATTAGTATCATCAAAATAAAGTTTGAAAGATAGGGATATAGGAATGATTTCTAATGATATCAAAATAATCCATGTTCCCTCTCTTTATTAACATTTAAATCCATCAAATAACAATGTCATTTGGTATTCGATGTCTCCTTGGGATGTGGAGGCTATATATTCATCAGGAAATTCATAACTGGACGGTAGATTATTAGTAAGGGGTGCCTTAACTAATTGATCAAAAATGATCTTCCCCTTAATCAACTTATGGTTAAGGAATTAGATATCAAACTTGGTGAGAAGCATAATTCATATTTCCATTCATTGATTATGATAGGGTTTTGAATGCATGACCTTAAGGGGATCAGTATTTGTAATCACATAGGTTTTATGATTAAGCAAATAGTGGTAAAGTTTAGAAGCTAAAAATAGTAAGGACAAACATAGTTTTTCAATATGCATGTAATGAGTCTCATACTCAACCAAAGTGTGACTTATATAATAAAATTCTTGCTCTCTATGGTGTTCATCTCGATGGGTAAGTATGGAACCTAAAGCACGGTCTGTTGTTGAGATATACAAGTAAAAGGGTTTATCCTCTCTTGGCAGAATAAAGATAGGGGGAGATAAGAGATAATTTTTAAGAATATTAAATGTTATTTGATAATTTTAATCCAATATAAATATGGTGTCTTTCTCAAAAAGGTGATGGAATGGTTGACATTGGTCAAAAAATTATGAAATAAAGTGGTGAATACATTGCAATTACCCTTGCAAACTACTAAGTTACCTGATGTTGGAGGGAGGTGACATATCAATAATCATTCTAATTTTATATTAACCACAATTCCCCAAAGGGAAATTATAAAACCTAAAATCTTTCCTGATAAAACTCTAAAGACACTTTTTTGGGGTTAAGATAACCCTGATATTTGATTAAATGGGCAAAAAAAAATTGAAGGATAAATATGTGATATTTACAATACCTATATTTACTAGTGGGATCATCCACATAATATTAAATGATTTTTTGAATTAAATGATGGAAAATATAAGTCATGGAATTCTCATAAGTTTCTCCTATATTTTTTAAACCAAAAGACATGACCTTATAATAAAAAGTCTCCCATGGAGTAATAAAAGAGGTTTTAAGTTGATCTTCTAGGGTGATAAGGATCTGGGTATATCCATAAAATCCATCCATGAGTAACAACATTTTTTGTCCTATAGTGATATCCATGATCTAGTTGATATTAGGAAGGGGAAAATCATGTTTTGGATAGGCAATGTTAAGATCATAAAATTTGGTACAAAGGTGTAGTCCTCATATGGGTTTTGTGATAGGTACTATGTTAAATACCCATTAAGGATCATTAATGGTTTGGATAGAGTTAATGGATAACAAATGTTGTAATTCTTCCTTGACAAGAAGAACTATGCAACGATGAATTTTTTGACATTTTTGTTTTACTAGTTTAGCTTCACGAATGGTGATGATGTTATGGATGACTATAGTAGGTATATTCCTAGCATATCACTATATGAATCAATAATAGGGTTCACTATGATCATCAAGGAATGTTGTGAAATCTTGGTTTTCTTGAGAATTTAATGATTGGCTAACTTTGATGTTTTACAGAACCTCAAGTGTTCATATGTTAGTATCAGTTGTAACTTTGTTTAAAAGGCTAGGAGAATTAGATGTTATGTTATTCTTTAGATATGAATCCCCTACCCATAAATATTTTAAAATAGAGTCATCCTGACACTCCATTACAAGACTGAGGAGGAATTTTCATCTATTATGTCAAGAAATGTTAGGGTAAGGTATAGGGTTTTTTTGTTGTTTTGATAAGTTAGTGGTTCCAAGTGAATGATGTTAATCAAAAAAGTTAGGTGGGATGGAAATGTTTTCATTAGTTTCTATAGGAGAACTAAGTGGGGATGATGGTGCTTCATCATCCATATTTACAAAGATATGGGATGGAAAAGTGTTATTGTTGTTGGCTTTAAGAGTTTTATTAAAATTGAAGCCATGTTTTTCATGTAGTTTTCTAAGGTCATTTATCATAAATTTTTGTGGTCCTAGTTTATAATATCCCATGCCAAAGCATTTCCAATCACATCATTAAAAATAGGTTTGTGTGAAGTGTGTTTTTTCAAGAAATGAAAAGTTAGATGAGAATGGTTTGGTACATGTTTAACTTTCTCCATATAAAGGGATTGATCGATTCCTCATAGATTAATTGTGTTTGTAAGTAAGGGGGGATGAAGGGAATACTATCTCCTAGGCTAGGTTGGTAAGCACACTATTGGTTAGGCATCCATATACCCAAGGGGTTGATAAGGTGTTAAGAGTTAACAGTTGATACTCCCCTAAATAAAGCTATTATAATGCCAAGGCAAGGGAGTTTCCATCAGGGATACATGATGAGGTTATTATAGAACTAGTTATTATTTCCTCTAAAAATAATGGGATTGAGTTACTTAAGGGGATCAATGCATCATTAGGTTAATAATTCAAGTTGCACATATTAAATAGATGTGGGTCTACTAGGACAACATAGATATTATCTTCATGTTCATATTTAAGGCATCAATGTAAAGTAGAGGGGATACAATGCATAGTGTGTATCCAAAGACATCCTATAAGGATGTTATATTGAAATTATCCCTCTATCACATAAAATAACTCTGGGAGATTACATATACCTATTTACATTGGGAGGACAATTGTACCTAATGTGGAGGAAATAATGTCATTAAAAGTTCGTAAGATGGCTGGACAATGAACCACAATAGTTTTTGGTAACTAGAGTTGCCTAAAAGCATGTGAGGAGATATTATTTATACTAAATCCATTTTCAATCATAACTCTTTTTATTTGTTTTAATTAACTTGGGCAGTGATAAATAATGGTGGGTTTTAGTCATCAGGTTGTAATGGGGATATTTTAGAATCATGAAATATGATAGATGATGAGTTTTGTAAGGATATAATGAAGGATTATAGAGGCTGAGGTTTATGTAATTTTACTTGGGTGGCTCGAAAGGACTCTATCCTAGCTTCACAATGTTAAAAATAATTTTGGATAAGTTCGTATAAAGACATTTTGATGGGAATTTAGTGGAGTTGTTGTTTCAAAAATCATATTTGTATTAACTCTGAGGAATTTTTACTTTGTGCTTTCCCTAGAATAGAAAATTTGGGTTTTGGAATATGCAATGTAGGATTGTTTGTAACATAATTAGAGGCTTTTGAAATAGACACCTTGGTTTTGTTAGGATTTTGGCTTGTATGACTCTTTGTCTAGGATTGAATGGCTATGTGTATTGCATCTATTTGAAATAATGGTTGGTTTATTATGTTTCTAGAATCATCTGAGTCTATAGGGTCTAAGAGGGATTGATACTAAGTTTAATCAAAGGTTTTATCTTACTTTCTTGAAGTTCATTTTCACCCTCTTGATAATGTACTAGTTTTTGGGGTGTTCATGAATTTAATGGTTAGATTATGAAGATAATCAGGACCCAACTATTCCCATAAGATATTGTTTTCTACTAATAAATCTTGGATTATAGGTTTGAGAGTGTTAAAACTTTCAGTATTGTGCCCTAATATTTGATGGTAAGTATATTTATTATTTACCTGATACCATGCCAATTTTTGAGTATGGGTGTTAATAGGATTTATAGGTGGTAGTGTGATAAGGGAGGTTCAAAAGATTTGACCAATAATCATGGAATAATACCCCAATAATGGACCTTGGTTAGGTTTTTATACCTTTTGAGGCATTGCCATGGGGGCTACATTCATTTTTTTTTTGATTTCTTGTATTGATTATTCTTATGTTTCCAACAGAGGGTACTTTATGTTTGGAGTAAGACCTTATACCAAGATTTTGAAAATAATAATGAATTAAGGGATTGTGTATTGTCATTTTTATTGTGGTAAGATCCTTTTTTACTGGTGCATGTTTCTTAGAAGAGAATTCCATAATGTTGTTTTTGTGCCTTACAAAAGGATAAGCTCCTAATATGGATGTTTTAGTTCTAGGTGGTGGCATAACCATTTTCCATTTTTGATCTACGTTAAAATTAGTAGGGATATATTATTTATATATATATAATTATCAGCGTATTTTGTAAGGAATATTTACCTCATGGCACCCCAAGGCATTTGTTTGTACTTATTAAAACATTTCCCCTATTTTCCCATTTTATGGGATTTAGCCCATCTTGAGCTATAAGGTAAGTTGGTTTTAGAGTTGGTTGATGCAATTTAGTGGACATATCATGGGGGAGTGAGATATAGGGAGTGATCATGTTACATAAATGTTCTATAGTGACTAAAGGACTAGCGTGTGTATTTTTAGGATATCTAAATAAGTATCCACCTTGATAGTTTTTCATCCTTTATTTTTTATTAGATTTATTAACTAGACTTAGGTATTTTTTCTTTAGGAGGATACTAAATAATGAGATTTGGAAAACTTGAGTGGATATTAAGAATAGATCTAGCCAGTTCAGATGGTTCTAAAATATCTCTTGTAAATAGATCTAGGATCCTTGTTATTTCAGAAGATTCAAATGCATTATCAACTTCTGTAAGTAAAATTTGATCATAGTTAAGTTTATTACATGGATTTTATGACCTGAGGTGCTTCCTAAATTTACTTGTATAGAATTAGATTTATAAAGATGGTTGTGGAATGGTTGTCTAAATATATCGATGGATTGATTAGGATGAGTATTAGTATTATCTAATTTTAATTCCCCTTAGTTAATAAATTTCTAAACCAAACCTTTAAATTACCAACATTCATTGACCCCATGACTAATTACATGATGATAAGTGAAAAAAACACTTTTATTAAACCAACTAGGTTTGGGGCAAGAATCATCAAGGGGTCTGATCAGAGGAAGCTCAATAATGGAATATTTTATGAGTTTATATAAAATGGAAGCATATGAATCCCATAAGGGTGTGTATTTCCAAGGGGTAAGTCATGTTAAGGGTTTTTTCAGTTGTGTTTGGGAGGTATAAGGTTTGGATTGGCTCATTGTTTGTGGAGGTGCTAGTTTTAAAACAACAACATTTATTGTGCCTTTAGTTTTAGAATTGTTGGTCCCTTTGGAGGGGTTAGATTTGAAGTTATTATTACATAACTTAAATTTTCCTTCCTCTAAGGCTTGGAATTATAGTTTATGGGCCATATTAAAGGCTTTGTCAAAAAATTTAAAGGATTTTACTTGTAGTGTTGGCAAGATATGCTTAGTGCATGATATTACAAACAAATTGATTAATTCAAGCTAACAAAGGGAGAAATTTAGTTAATTTATAAGGCCTCACCACCTAGCTATAAACTCATCAATAGACTCATCACCAAATGTTATAATTGCGTACATGTCATTTATGGTTACTTTCTTTGTGATATTAATGGAGAAGTTTTGTAAGAATATCTGAGCTAATTGCCCAAAAGAAAACAAGGAGTAATGAGGGATGGAGATCTTCTAATATAAGGTTGGTCAAGCCAATAACATGATAAACATCATTAAAAGGATAGAATCATCATGAGCTATAAGGTAACAAGCATGTATAAATGCCCTAATGTGTTGCTGAGGATCTTCCATGTTTTGAAATTTCATAAATTTAAGAAGTTCCCACTGTGAGGGATATGGCCTAATTGGGATGGTAGGATTGATAAGTTAATTGAAAATTTTCTTGTACTTGAGCATATTTTTATACCTAGAGGTAGAATCCTCTCAAGTTTTCATCTTATTCATAAGTATTCTCATGAGGTCAGGCTGGGTATTGTACTAAGGCATACCCCCTAATATGTTTTGCTGTGAATGTTGATATGTGGGGTGTGGAGTGGAAAATGGATATGAAAGGGGATAACCAGCATAAGTGGTCATGATACATTGAGATACAACCACATAATGTGGGACTTGAAAGGGTATGTTTTATTGTGAGAATGAGTGAAGGTAAGTGGTCATAAGGGATTGTGAGGGAGATAGGTATTCAGTAGTCAAGGGGAAATATTACTGACGAGGCTAACTTGGAGGAACCTGTTGTGTTGGTTAAAAGGGTTGGGTTTGAGGATTTGAAGTTATGTTTATTTAGATAGGTGGGAGAGTCATAGGGATTGATATTACTAAAAACTAGATTGAAGTAATGGGTGGTGGAGTAAACCTAAGTTGGACTATAGTAACATTTTGGGTTTGGGTGATGGTTAGAGAAGGGTTATTAAACACTAATGGTGGTTGAATATCTAGGGGTTACATTATATTCATATAAAAAGTCATTAGAGATGGATTTTTAGAAGAATAAACCATGTCCATATCAATTACTTCAGGTCCCTCTAGGTGCATGCCATATAAAAACCCAAAATATTGGGTTCAAGGGGAAACATGAATGCATATGGCTTGAGTACTAAGATAATGATTGATGGCTATTAGATTATTATCCAATATACTAGATAAGTCTAGGTCTCCCTATGTATAAAATTTGGGAATGCCATCCCCCATGGATTCAAGAGAGGTAGAATGACTTGGTGTGTTCTCCATGGATGAGGATGAGGTATGAGATTTAGTTTGTTTCAGTGCCTGTTGTCACATTAGAACCATGTGGCACTGAAAAAGAAATAAATAATGAAATACAAAGACAATTATTTTTATTATCTCATTTTAGTGAAATAAAACACACACTCTATTAAGCGTACTTACATATTTTTACTTTTTAAGAAATCAAATTTTTAATGTGATGGAGAAATGGGTTAATGAAGGTAATAATAAATAGAAGTCTAAGGTTGCTTTCAAGTATTTTTTAAGTTTGGGAACCTATACAAATGAAAATGTACATTGAGGCCTAATTCTATGTTGGAAATTATTATGTAGCTTGGTATTGGGGCCTACCCCCTCACTTCACACACTGTAGTGATAAGGGTGTTGAGTGCTTAGCCTTTATACTTCTTTGCCAAAAAATTTATACTTGACTGATACACTAACTCAATTTTTCCCTTGGTGATGAAATCCAATTAGGTCCAACTAGGTAGGAAAATGTTTTTATATTTGATTTTAAGATTAATATGGTTTGGTTATGTGTGAGAGAGTGTGACTATCATGATGTATTAATCTACCTAAATTAATCTATGTGGATTATCTAAACAAGCAAGGGGGATGAATGCAATTCTTTTTTTAGACTTTTAAAAAGGAATTCAAGAATTTTGTATTTTGTCTTATTTTTTAATGCAAACACATAATCAAGAAAATGTAACTAAAAAATTATTTCACAATGAAACACAATAAGAGTCATATGACCTAGGGGTCCCACCAAGTATGCCAAAATGTTTTACTATATCTTTGTTTATTTTTCTTAATAAATAAACTTACTAAAAATGGAAGTTGTAATACAAGGTTTTAAAGGGATACTTGTGATAGAGGTTGTGCACTGTTGATCCATCAAAGTGGGAACTCCTTTTTGGATAGGAAGGATTACTTTCACACAATAGATAACTCAAAAAAGACTTATTAATAAGATAGATAAGTGAAATTTTTTATGTTAGATTAGTTCCAAGAGGAAGTACACTTCCTTAAGAGGATGTTAGTCTATTGTATTAAGCAATTAAGCAAAAAATGCAATAATAAAATTTATAGCAAAGCATATGATAATATAGATGTGATACTAAAATGAAATGGATTAATTTATTGCATAGATGTTATCAAATTGTTCATTTTAATAAGTTATAGTTGATTTTTCATGTGCCTATATTACTTCTAATTAATCAGTGACTACTTCTACAGTAGGGGCAAACACAATTGTAAAATATCTTAGATCAAAGCAAATATTGCTTTGATCTATGAAGAGTGGGTGAGGGATAATGGGTAAATCATAGATGGAAACCACCTAACATACAACTCCTGTTAATGTCATCTACAAACATTGATTCATGATTTTTAAGACTAGAAATAGCTAATTGAAATTAACTTGCACTTGTTAAATTAGCTTTAGATTGTAGATAAAAAGTAAAAACATAGGGATCGATGTTAATTATCTCAGAATCACTATGGATTATACTAATAAGGGATGAATCATTTAAAGAATCATCATCAATCCTAATATTGGGGATAGAAAGCTCAAGATAGGGCCTAAAGGTGGGCTTTAAGGGATATTAAATGGCTTTAGGAATATTTAATGATAATCTAACCAAACTAAGGGCAATAAAAACAATTTAATCTAATAATACATAATTATAATATATTTAAATGTGTAATATACTTACCTTTGAAATGCTTCTAATATTTCAAATAATTATCATGTTAATGAAAATGCTCTTAATCTTTAAATGAGTCGGGATAGACTGAGATAGGTATGTCATTCTCCCATAGTTATTCTAGGACAATTTCTCCAAAATTCTAGTGTATGAATTTGGGATCCTTCATCTTGAGGATGGTCTAAGTTTAAATCAATGATGATCTAAATAGGATCGATGATGATCACGGGGATCAGTATCGATTCAATCTAAGTTTACCAAGTTTGTTCAAACAAATTCAATCCATGAGGTTAAAGTTAGTCTTAGGATATTTTAAATGAAGTTTAGCTAGTGAGAAGTTGTTAAGAGGCTAAAAAAAACTTACTTCTAATACATTTGGGGAGATTTGAATTTATTTGAGGGGTGAGTAGTTAAAATTAGTTACCTAGGTAAAAAGTAATTAGTAAGACTAATTACATGACATAAGATAGTAATAGGTAAAACTAAATTAACTGATGCAAAAGAGGATGGGGAAGCGGTCAAAAATATATTCATACTAATATAATGATGTAAATTATTAGTGTCTACATTATGCTTAATAAATACAATAGTAATTTTCTATAATTAAATACTCCAAGTAAAAAAATTAAAACAAATTGTCAACATATTGAATAGTTTTAGATTGGTGCAAGTAATAGTAAATAAAGGAGTGGTAATAATAAATATAAGATTAAATTATAGAATAATAATTTGATAAAAATAAATTAATATTTGAAAATTAAAAATAGAAATTAGAAAATAAAATTAATGCGTATGTGCACGAAGTTGAGGGACAATTCTACGCACATAACCCATAATGTGTATGCATTAAAACATAGCATGTAGGTGTTATGTTTATAATTCATACACATTATGGTTTAAGATTCCTGAGCTATAACACTTACGCATTATAATAATAATGTGTATGCTTTATGGGTTATAACTTATAAAAACTTATAACATGTTATGGGTTATAACACGTACGTGTTATTAAAACTTTAGAAATACATACATGTTATAGGAATGTGTATACATTTATGTAAGTTTTAATAATGTGTATGCATTACTAAACCTATGAAACAAAAAAAACCTCATCCTCCTCATTCTTCCCATTCAGGTTCTATCAATTCTCATTCATGTTCTGTTGATTCCCATTCATGTTTTTCCCTCAAGATCACATTTTCACTTGAAAGATTCATGTTTTGCCCTCCATTCGCCAGATTGATGATGCTACAATGAAGAAAAGGTATGTTTTTTGTAGATTAAATCAATTTTTTGGATTTTTTTTGAATTTTTTGTGAGTATGAATTACATTTAGTGTATTTTTTCATTTTTCTCCAATAGGTTAGCATGCTCCACCTAATCCTCTTCCTAACCTTCCACCCAACCCTCCTAACCCTCTATCTAACCCTCTTCCTAACCCTCATGTAGTTCCCCTAGATCCCCCAAGTAGCTAGGAAGATATAGTTTCTCACATAGTAGAGAACAAAATTGAAATTGAGCAAATAATTAGGAGAATGAGGGATCCCACTTTCACAAACATTCACCACACCTATTTAGCTAATAACATGGAGTTAGTATTAGGTCAAGTTGACTTGATAACTATTCAAATTGATAAATGGAGGTCATATAGGGATAGTTTTAGGGCTTATTATGCTGACAAATTGTCAGCATCTGAGGTGAAGAACAAAAATATAAAAAAAGATCAAATTTATTCCTTATTTATCGACCCAACCACCAATACCCCATTTCCCATAATGACCAAACATTTTCCAATCCACTAATGCCAATATGCTTTGATTAAGACCAATTTTTAGGAGTGATGATGGATGGTGTTTTAATATCCCCCTTGTAATAACCATGAGGTCCCTTTGTAATTTCTGAGGAAACTCTATTACAAGTTTGTCTTAAATCAAATTCTAAACTACTTTAACTATGGTGACTTTCAGGGCTGAGGGAAAGGCTCCATGCAAGATTGAATAGGTACACATCATACACCTAATATACCTTAAAGGATCCCTACCCAAAAGCCACTTCATTTGGATATTCCCTCTATAGTGATAGAGGTTGTGGAGATAAACACTTTGCATGCACTTACTGATACACCCATTCATCATATGAGTAGAATTTTATAGATAGATGCTTGTGATACTCCATCTAGTTGTCATACTTGACCCCACCCATGTAGATGTTGTGGTGTTATATGTACTAGATCTTCAAATGATGATGGTGATGCTTTAGGGGGTTTGAAGGATATGATCTTGACTGATGATTTTTTGGCACACACATTTGGTTTGGATACATTGGAAGACTCTTTACACATGTAAGTATCTTTTATATAAAATTTTAAGTTATATTTGTATTTAAATAAAAATGTAAAAATTAATTTACACATTTAAATTGAATAATATAGATGTATTTCTTTGAGTTCTATGAGGAGATGTTACATTCGACATCACAAATAGATAGTGGGCCAACCTAGGCTACTACATTTATGCATGTCAGTATGACACCATATGCATTTATAGAGGTAAAATTTCAAGTGAATATTACATACTCTAGATGTACATTCATACACCTTAATTGTATCCTTTGTAGATTTTGTGTAAGAAAATATAAAATACCTAATTTATAATTTTAATGGGTTTTTTATTGTTTAATTTATTAACATGGATTGATGTAACTTGTCATAAACCCATCCTCCATCTCAACTATGTTTTCAATAACCAAAATATCGAGTTGAACATTTGTTTGATATCCCATTATATGTAGTTTCCATAGTGGGTCAATCCAAACTAGTAGGATTGGATGTATGTATATATATATATATATATATATATATATATATATATATATATATATATATATATATATAATTCATTTGATAAAATTTGTTTGGTATAGTATATTTCTATCAATTTCCCAATTGAGCATAACATGTCTTCATCAATATGCACACCATTCCTTTCTTTTAAATACTATCCCCATAGCCCAAGCACTTGATTCCTTGTTATCCTAATCACATATAGTGACTCAATGTTTATGATTGATATCTAAAATGGTCATATCTAGAAATTTAATTCCCATCTTGATTCCATCTGAGAATAATAATTTCATCTCTATCTATGGATTAATAAATTTAGATGGCATAGCCTCTTGACCCGATTGTACCTAGTCAATTCTACTAGTTTATTAGGAGAGTGTTCATTAGATCTCATTGGTTTATTAGGAGAGTGTTCACTATAAACTATAGCATATATGTATATGGCATAGACTTTGCGACCATATACAAATAGGGGACCTCAACCCCATATAGATAGATGGGGTTGAGTATTTTGTTACCACCACATACTTAGGGAACCCAAATAACTACTATATCTAGTTGGGGGAGAGGTCCTATCTATATCCATTGATGTAGAGCTATATCAACTTCTATACCAAAATTTGCCTATATCCCTTCCTTTCAAGGTTTTCCTTCATCCATTCATAACTCATTCCCTTAGTCCTTTGGTCAATCAAATAACAATGATAATATTAGTCAAATCAATCCTTCTATCTTCTTATCACACTCTCTTTACATCCTTGTTCATGTCACTAAATCAAACTCTCCATCTACTACCCCTCACATACAGCTTTCTAGCTTTACCTTCTACTAGCCTTGTTTTTGGGTAGTTCCTTATCTAGGCCTTAATCCTTCTCCCTTAACCCTTCTCTAGGCCTAGCATTAGATCATAGCCTCGTTTACATACTTTTTCATACCTAACAAGCCTAAAACAACCTCCATTAGTGAGAAGACATAAAATAATGTAAGATTACAAGTTTTTGGAAATTGTCAATAATCAAATCTCATTTTATACACTAAACCCTATAATCAAGGTTTCTAGGTCATTATCAGGGCTGAGAGCACACTAAAGGGGATAAATTTTATTTTAGTGGGTTTCAAAACCCCAAAAAAATTTCACTGGGTTTGTACTAAGCCTATATAACTTTTTCATTCAGACAACAAGTTCTAAATGCCCACAATCAATTGCAAACTGAAAACTCTTAGTTTACAACCTTGCCTATGTAAACAGGTAAACAAGGTACAAGGTTACTTTGAATTTCCTTCAAATTCCAATATCTTAAAAATATAATATGGTATTATATACACTTCCTTTGACTATATTATACCCTTTACAATCTTAATGGAATCCCAAACTAGTTTCAACATAATATAACTCAATCCTTTGACTATACACTGCCCTTTAACAAATAGGGTACTCAGGGATTATTTCCTCTTTTAATGTCAAAGAACTATAAACATATATAAATATGATCTCCCCCTTTCTATGACCATTCAAAATCCTTATGTAAAATATTTAGAATCCAAAATTTGAGTTATCAATTACACACTAACTAGACTAACTTAGACCTAGCAAAAACCTACTTAAACTCAAATTCAAATTTGAACATTTTAAAGACACATTTTATACCTTGTATTGGTATTCCAAGATTCCATTGCATTAAATGACTCAATTCCACAAATTCCACTCAAAAATCCTCCCTCATTGTCTTGTCATTCTCCCTCGTGAAACTAAAATTTCTTACCTTTAGTGTTGTGTTACAAGTCACATGTTGCACATATCCACTTGTCACATTCATGCATCCTATGACCTCATTATATTTTTTCATATCTTATGCAAGACTGAGTTTGTTAGAAACTTGTTTAATCAATTAATTTCCAAAGTTATTAATTATTAGGTTATTTATGTAGCTGATGACTAGGGTGGACACTCCTCCATCATTGTGAGTCAAGATAGACTCAAACATTACTATTGCAATGTCATTTGC
Organism: Torreya grandis; assembly: GCA_037957365.1. Classification (NCBI taxonomy): domain Eukaryota; kingdom Viridiplantae; phylum Streptophyta; class Pinopsida; order Cupressales; family Taxaceae; genus Torreya; species Torreya grandis. The sequence continues at coordinate 908,503 of JARHVA010003848.1, forward strand.
ATAAGCACTCACCGAGCTATGCATATTCACTCTTAGTTTTGAATTGTAATTTAGTAATTTTGTTTTAATAATTTTAATATATATTTTGTCAAATATAACTTATATGCATGAATGTATTGTGTATGCAAGGTTGTCATATGACATTTGATAGTCTAATTTCGATGACTACTATGATAACTTCTCATGTTTCTTCATCATTTGACATGCCTATTCATGCACCTAAACCTGGCAGTGACCCAATCTAACATCAATGGAAAATTGAGTAGGACCATGAGATTGTAGTAAGTAAATGTTTAAATGAATTTTTTATTATAATTTACAACATGAGTTTCTTAACTTGGTTTCATGCTTGTTAATTTTATAATATTTTTTGTATTTGAATAGGTTAGGCTTTAAGTGGTGTATGAGCATAGTACCCATATTTGAACCTTGGAGCAATTCAAGGCATTCAAGATATCTCCATCTACAAGTAGGGAAACCTAAGGAGAGTCTTCTTTGAAGACAACAAAGAGAGGGAGACTATTTGATGATTAGGATGTTGTAGATGACGTAATTTTTTGTATGTCTATATGGCATTGTACATGTGTATATGATGTATTCACTTGACATTATATACTATGTTGTTATACATAATGTAATTTTTTGTATGACTATATGGAAATACATGTATTATTGACATTTTATGCCTATATATGAAATTCTTACATGACATTATTATTATTTACATGAATATTTAAGAAAACCAATGGAGTAAACCTTGTTTTAATCAATTGTGTTTAGAGTATTATAAATGATTGGTTTTGAAGTATTCTTAAATATTACAAATGTTATGAGATTGAGAATAAATTGTTAGGATAATGTTGCAAATAATACCCTGATAATAAATTACTAATAAAATTATGATTTCTAAAGATATTATAAGGGCATTGATAGGTACACACTATTTTTTTTCATATCTATGTCAAATTTCATAGCCCAACTCCACCTCTAACTATCACTTCCTTCATTATCCTACCCTTATTTAGGCCTAATTATCCCTATTCCAAACCCTCAATCCTATAATCCATACACATCCATATAATCTCAAGTTAAAACTATTTTATTCACCTTGTACATATAGAGGGGAGCAAGATTACAAAGTTTCATTAAATTCCCATGGTTAAATCTCTTGAAAATGCCCAAACCCTGCTAATCTAGTGTTTCCCATGACCCCTATACATACTCTCCAAAGGAAAAATTTTACCTTCTTAATGATCTTATTTTTTTGAAAACATACTCATGACATCTAAAACATCTCATTACATCTTTCTAATGATCAAAAAATCAACTTTGCCTTTATGTCTTTAAGACTGCATGTGGGGATTTGAGCTTGTCTATGGAGATTTCATGAAGTTTGGAGTGTGAACACACTTTAAAGGTGTTTAATAGGTTTAAAACCATATTAAAATACTTATAAAATACTTATCTAAGCTTGGAACCCTCAAACACACCTTAAAACTCCAAAAAATATGCCTGCATGAATAGTGACTATTATGAAACATGGAGGGGACTATGAAAAAATATTGAGAACTTAAACTTTTAATATGACCTTCCCAAGATGATAAATTGGTATATTAGGTCATAAAGACCAATTTCACCAAGTTTTAAGTCATTTTGATATGTACTTTATTTTGTAGAACCTTTTTAGCTCCAACTACCAACTAGTAACTTTGCCTTCAAGACCGGTAGGTGAAAATCCATTGCTTTGAATGCATATATATAGGTAAATTACACATGTTCCAACCATTGTGACACCAAATTACACCTTAAATTTCATTTTCACTACTTTTATAGAGCATGGAAACACTGATAATAAATGTTGTCAAGGTTGAAGCTACGGTCTAAGAACTTAATTTTCAATAATGCTTGTTGGCTAAAAAATGGCATTGCCAACACGTTCAAAGGGGTGAATAACATCTAGGACCAGGTTCTTGGCCTCCCATATATCCTATATGACAAACCCACCACCCATTCTAGGCTCAATAATTCCCTTCCCAATACAAGAAAGATGTTGATTTTTAGCCTAAATTCAGGCATGCATAAAATAAAAATTGTAAGTCATATAGAGGAATAATAAGATCCCTCGTGTGCATGGAAAAGTCCTATAATTTCACCCTAAATATATTATAAATAACCTATAATATAAATATATGGTATAATTTATAGTAAAGGGTCCTAAAATGCAAATTTTTTACAGTGAAGAGACAATTTTTTGACCTCCAACTAGCAACTTTGCTTTCAGGACTGGCAGGTGCAAATCCACTAATTCAAATGCATCTATATAGGCAAATTACACATGTTCCAACCACCATGACACCTATTTCCACCCACAAGTGAATTTTCACTACTATTCCAAAGCAAGAAAATAATAATAACAAATGTATTTGAAAGGTTACAAGGATAAATAAACTTGTCATGAGCAATTGTTCAAGAGTGTGAAAATGCCAAGTACTTTTAGTAAGCTTCTCTTAGCTTCAATAATATGAAATTATTTATGAACAATGCCAACCACATGAAGGTTGAAGCTGATTTGGCACCACTAAACTACAAAAAAATGTTAGTAAGTAATTAAAGATGAAATTTATGCATGTACTATCTATAAAATCAAAAACATTTAGTAAAATTGATTGCATCTACATTTTACTAGTCAACATACCTACGCATTCCAATCTAATGAACCATTTGGATATGCTCTAATCTTGATAATATCAGGAATAGTTTCATAGTCTGACTCATAAAATTTTTGAAGATTCTTGTTTCTTGGCCTCCCATGATATTTTTGCAATTGAATATTCATTGCAAGAACCAAATTTGAATAGTGTAGAATCTTCCTATGAGTTTCAAAGTCTTCAAACAATTATATATTTGAATTTTTTTATAAGATACCATCAAATCCAAGTTCTAGTGACTATCACAGACCCAGTGGAATAATCAATATTTTCTCCATCTACAACTGAGGATGTTAATTTTTTCTTTTCATCTACACACCGACATAAGTAGTAATATGTTCCCTCTTCATTGTCCTCGTCTGAAATAACTAAAAAAACATGGCCTACATCATTAAAAAAATTAATGATATTATGAAGATAGATTATGAGAATAATAGTACATAAAGATTAATCTTTTACCTAGATGTACTAGATTAGATATATGGTCAAAGTCATGTGAGGATGTCATGTCAGTAAGTTGCAATGCTGGTGAAACTTGATATGTGTTGGTTGGAATTAGAGGTTTGGAACTCCATTCATCCACCCACTCTTATGACTCACACTCATTCCAAATAATGTCCATGCATGTAGAATAAAAGCATGCCAAGTGTCGCATATGAATAGTCTAAGAACCTGCATTTGAGCTATGAAATGAGTGGAGCTCACTTGAACCTGTTAGAGTCATACAATCCTCATAGTTTGCCAAGTATTTTTCCTTCATTATGAAAAAATGTCTATGAATATTAGAATTTACTTGACCACCATGACATATGTTCTCATTACACTAGTCAACCATAGCTTTTTCATTAATCAAATTAGAAATATTGCCATATTTTAACTCCTCGCTTGTAATGGCTCTTTTTATACATGCTCCAGCACCATCATGCTCCCCTTTTCCACGGCCAACCTTAATGAAACTCCAAATATATTTTACACCAATGGTAACATGCATCTTACTCAACCAATAAAGCATTCATGCATTCTTGAATTGTGATGTGCAATTATCTAACTAAATGTAATGTCATTTGAAATTAATGTTCCTCTAAGTTAATTTTCCATAGAACTTATTAAAACAAAATTTTACATACTCTATGATTTTATTGGTCATCAATAATATAGAAATGGTACTCCCTTAATATTTTTTGATCTTCCTCTATAATATCAAGTGCATTCATGAATGCTATATGCACGAATATAGAAATTTGTGTTGAGTTGTAATACTGCATTTGAACTTCATATTAGCTATCCAAATATCACCCTGCTTGAAGGCTTGATAGATTTGGCTATGAAACCCTCACACCTGGACTAACATTGGAATGATATGTGATGTGGGACACCTAAACTTAGATCAGACCTCTAGATTTTGGTGAGGCTAACTCATCTAATGTATCACTCTACATTACTTACTAAACTATTGATTATTGGGATGACAAGGGTGAGAAGGAAACTAAAAGGGAAATCTTATTCTACTATTGGTGATACACCTATATTATTGGTTTATCCACTCTATTTAAAATTATAAAACACTAATTAGACAAGCAAAGATTGAATCTACAACTCTAATTGACTCCTATGCATCAATATTTCATAAAGAGGTTTTATCAATTAATATAAGATTTAGTAAAATAGTAAAATAGGCTTGATTCAAGGCACTTCCCAACCAATGTTTATCCACTATCATCTTAAACAAATGACATTAAACACTAAACATGACCTGCATAATATCATACCAGTATTTAGGTGACATCAAAAATTGATAAGGGAGATATTTATACCATATATGTATATCAAATTGATATTAACCCAATTTACCAGAGTAAATGGAAATATAAAACAATCTTTTATTTCTTTGAAAAGGTTACAAAACTCAAATTTTGGCAGAGTTTGGTCTTGCCAAAAGAGGGATCCCCAAAAAAATGGATAAAGAGCCTACATATATAGAAAATAGATGAAATATCCAAGATTGGAGTTGAAAAAAGAAGAGGAGACTAACTAGATGTGAACTCTAGTCAATTTTTGAGTTCAAATTAATTACAATATTCTTTAAATATCTCCTTTCTTTATCTTGTAAGAAACCTTCTTTTTAGAGTTGAAAAAGTGGTGGGTCCATATTGATGTCAAATCAAGTCATCATTAATGAAAATCCATGTCATTCCTCAATAATAAATTCATTTTATAATATTAAACAAAGTCTTCAAATCTTCAAGTCTTCAAAAATTTGCATGGCCTTTACTTTTGACATAGAATTGGAGGTGCTGGGCCCATGTTGACTTATCAACCTTACTTACATGAAAATCACACAATAATTTATAATATAAATTCATATTTTAAGTTATTTTAATTTATTTTAAGTTCTTTAATGTCATTATCTTTCATTAAAATCATGGAAGATGAATGAAACTAGTCAAACTAGTCAATCGAAGAGATGTGGACTCAAAGACTAGTCAACTTTCACTTGAACTCAACTTGCATGAAGTGTCACTTATGGATTGAGTTAATAATGATATTTAAACATAAAAAATATATATTTCATGTGTTAAATTATATTTTAACTATAAGATAAATATTTCAACTCCAAACTTCATTTATTTGATTGATAGGATGGCCTATTAAGCAAACTTATGTCACTTAGAAGCTTCTTGGTATCTTCAAAATATAAAGAGATTGTTATTTATTCATTTTTAAATATTTATAAAAAATATTATATACCTTAAAAACTCACACAAGTGTTAGAAACAAATAAAATCTTGAATTTTGTTCTTGGAGGCTTCATCTTGCTCAAGCTTGCTTTCTTCTTGACTCTGTTTTGAGAGGCTTAGGTCTGTGTAAAAATAGAAAGCACCACCACTTTTACAATGGAATTTAAATTTTTATGTATGATTACTCAACTCATGATGATTATAAACACCATTTTTGGATTAAAAAATCCATTGGTAGATGTCATAAACCTCAAATTTCCTCAAAAAATGCCACCTTTTGCATGGAATCTATGCATATTTGAATGTACTTTTGCATATTCTTGTAGTTGATTTCATGGTTAATGGATATTTTATAGATAAAATTAATATTAAATTATCTCTATGGTCCATTTAAACTGGGTTTTCCATTTTAAAAAACCTTAAAAATGCAAAATTTTCTTAAACCAGGCTAAAATTGGCCCTTTTGGAAGCTTGAAAGCACCAAGATTTGCCAAATAATAGATATTTTTGAAAAAATTCATTCGGAATTTTTTTTATAAAATGAAAACATGGAGGAAATAATTAAAAATATATAAAAATGGAATCTTAAAAAAAAACATTTTTCTCTCTCCAACCCTACACTTTTCTTGAAAGCATGTCAATTTGAATATTTGATAAGCTAATTTTTATTGTTCTATTATACCATTAAATTCATGAATACTATTTAAATTATGACATGGTGATATGTATTAATTCTCTAATATTATATAACAATTTTAAATTTCATGAAACCCTTCTGAGGTGAGGAGAAATTGAGAAAAACTCATTGCCTTTCTGGTTGTAATGCTGTAGAAATTACCCTGTCTTAAACCTAATGGTACATGAGCTTGGAAACTAAAATTAAAAAACCACATAATCCATGATAAATCTATCTGATTCTAGTTTTTACATCAAAAAAATTAGATTTTTACCCTTCTTTATCTGATTGTACTATCATCAAACCTACAAGTAGGTCACTATGTGCAAACTAAGAGGAGTGTCTGTATGAAATGGTTTTGGCCATTTTATGAAACCAAACGTGATGAAACTTATGATGAATATTTTTTATGACATTTTATTCATTTTTCCTTCCTTTGATGTTAAAAATCCATACTAATGTGTACTTTTCTTCTTGAAAGTGAAGAAAATAGCTTTTTTTTGGCTTTTTTTTTTTAAAATCAAGATTTCACCTCTAAGATAATGCATAATATGGATTTCCATGAATGTATTTCATGATTATACATTAAAATTAAATTTTCCCACCATGATTTGGAGGTTAATTTTGGCACATATGGGTCCAAAATAAGTCTTTTAAGCTTTAAAAAAATGCATTAAATTACCTTTTAGAGCCATGAAATTTTAGGATAAGGCAAAGTTATATTTTTGAAAATAACTAATGGTATTTGGAATAATTTAATGACATTTTAAGATAAATTTAAAATTTTAAAGACCAAAAAAACTTTTTAGACTAAAAATATCAGTTTGATTAGCTTGCAGAGGCTATTCATAGTGTTTCTACAAGTTTTTCGCTTTTCTACATTCAAAGGAAGTAAGAAACTAAAGTAATGGTCAGGGGTTTGTACGTACCCAGATGAAGTTTGCACACCGTTATCCAGACATTGTAGGGACTCCTCTTTGGCTGTAGAGGATGACACCTATAGAAGAAAGAGACTCAAACACAGAGATTGTTATATAGAGATAAGGTGGACTGCCAAGCAAAAAGCTCGATCCCAAAAGTGCAAAGACTTCCTTGAGGGATGACAGTCCACTGTTAATAATTAAAAGTGTCAGAAATAAAGAAATAACAAATGACTAGCAAAGAAGAAACTAGATAATGTGTACCTACTATCTGCTATTGGTCTACCATAGTCGTCGATGCTGGTTAGTCTGTCAACATCAGTTTGGTTAAGGTTGTCGACGTCGGTTAGCATGCCGACATCAATAGGGGCAATGGGCCTGGATGCTATTGTTAGTTGGGGCAATGGCCTTGGATGGGTTCTGGATGAGGTCTCTAGTCGATGGAATGGTCTAGAAGGAGTCTGGGTCTGTGTAGTGTGGTAAGACAGTAGACAGGGTCTTTAGGAGGGACAAAAGGTAGGGGATATGTTGTCAGAAAAGGGGTAAGATATGGGAAAGGCCTCTCAGCTTTTCTAGGAAGAGAGTCAGGTGTGGTCTGGTTGATAGCTGGGTCTGATCTAGTAATATGGCTTAGAAGTAGTAAACAAAAAACTAATTACAAATACATTCTAAGTTACTGGAATGAAATAAAAGAGGAGTACTTAGCTCTTGTTTGCTAATGAGAGAGGGTAGAAGACCTATTACTGATGTAGAAGACTGATGCAGAGTGCCTGTAACCTATGATGCTTGATATGCACCTACAGCTAAAGAGTTAGCATTCAAGGAAGAGAATTGATCGATTGATTGATTGATTGGGCATCCTGGGGGGAAGATTTATAGTTAGGGAAGGAGGAACCATTGATTTTGCAAGTTGGTTTTAAGCAATCGACGTTGATGATCCCACCGACATTGGCTGACTGTAACTGACGTCAGCAGATAGAATAACGGAAAAAGGGCTAAAATTAGCCTTTTGCCCATTCTTCCAACTGCCAGGGTCAATTGGTCATGGGAAAATAGTCGAAGGTGGATTTAATAGATGCGAGAGGGTTGAAATAGGTCATAAATTGGTCATAGGGTGATGGGAGGCATCCAAAGAGAGGTATCCAAGGTAGGGTGAGGTGTCATGGGTGAAGTGTCAAAGGGTGTGTTATTAATTTAAAATAAGTTATTATTTTAAATTAATAAGTGTGTAGGTTAGGAATGTGTTAGAAGTGGATCAAGGGGACCAAGGGGGGAGTCAACCAAGGGTTAGACACGATTTCAGTGTCTACATTTTCCCCTTTTTGTCTTGTTGGTTGTTCTAGATGAACTGCAAGACAAAAATAGGAGTTGATTGCCCCAGGTATGGGATAAGGTTGAGGTTGCCCCAATTATGATGATGAGGTATCCCCCTCAAAGCGGGAGTCAAGGGAAGGGAACCTGAAATCGGGTGCCGATTTGATAGATAGTGGATGAGGATGGTGAAGTTTGAGTGAGAATGCTGCAATAGTTGAGATTGTGTGCATACCACTTCATGAGATGGTCAGGTCAAATTATCGTAGGTCAAGGTCGAGGAGTGCCAAAATTGAAATAATCGGGCCCCAGTATTTAGTCATAGCTGATTGGGTTATTCGATCCAAGCTGTAGCTCCAATGGTCATCATGTTCCAAGTATCTTGGGCTTAGGAAGTGCTCGTGGAAATCATGAAAATGTCACAAGTAGTGGGGATCAACTTGCTCACAATCCAATACTTGTGAGGGTTAAAATATGGGTTGTAGACAATTTTGCTAACCATTCATGAGGTAGCATACATACAATCAAAACAACTAAGGCAAAGTTGTCTCGAAAGTGGTCGTGGTCAGAAAAGATAGTCACGATCTCCATGGTCATTGGTCGAGTCGGGTTGAGATAGAAGTGATCTCAAATGGTTGTTTGATGTGCCCCATGAGAAGTCAAAGGTGACTTCTGCAATGTCAGGTCTAGTTCTTTGGTCATGATTGTGGACGAGGTTAAGTCATGGTGAAAGGTAAAATGGTTTATCCATCAGGGAGATGAACAAATGGATATGGCCGAGATAACCCTAGAAGACATCATGTCATCTGAGTGCTGCCTACATAGCCCCAATTGTTAGGGCCTCAGGCCAATGTAGTTCTCCCTAGGAAAGGGAGAAGAGGGTCGATTATGGATTGGGTCAGACTAGGTCAAGTCATGGTCAAAGATAAAATGGTTTGTCCATTAGATAAATGAACAAATGGATGTGGCTGAGCTAACCCCAGAAGATGTCATGTCATCTAAGTGCTACCTACATAGCCCCTGTTAGAAGGGCCTCAGGTCAATGTAGTTTAGAAGAAGAGTCAAAATGGTTGATGATTAGTTTTGGGCATGGTTAAATGATGAGGGTAAAATGGTTTGTCCATCAGGTAGATGAACAAATGGATATGGCCGAGCTAACCCCAGAAGATGTCATGTCATCTGAGTGCTGCCTACATAGCCCTTGTTTAAAGGGCCTCAGGCCAATGTAGTTTAGATGAAGAGTCAAAGTGGTTGATGATTGGTCTTGGTCAAGGCTAAAGGTCGAAAGGGTTTGTCCATCAAGTAGATGAATAAATAGATGTGGCTGAGCTAACCCCAGAGGATGTCATGTCATCTAGGTGCTGCCTACATAGACCTTGTTTGAAGGGCCTCAGGCCAATGTAGTTTAGATTGGTTAAGTCAAAATGGTTGATGATTGGTTTGGGTCATGATAAATGATGAGGGTAAAATGGATTGTCCATCAGGTGGATGAACAAATGGATATGGCCGAGCTAACCCCAAAAGATGTCATGTCATCTGAGTGTTGCCTACATAACCCATGTGTTGAGGGCCTCAAACTAATGTAGTTCAGGTGAAGAGTCAAAGTGGTTGATGATTGGTTTGGATAATGATAAATGATAAGGGTAAGATGGTTTTTTCATTAGATAGATGAACAAATGGATATGGCCAAGCTAACCCCAGAAGATGTCATGTCATCTGAGTGCTGCCTACATAGCCCTTGTTGGAAGGGCCTCAGACCAATGTAGTTCAGAAGAAGAGTCAAAGTGGTCGACAAGGGGTTTGATCATGAGAATGATTTAGCACTTCCCATATGTCTGAGGGTACATGCTTGAAATGATGAGGGGGAAGATGATGTTACAGCCTTTTCCATATTGTGTGATGGTTTATTCTGTAACAGTGGTTGAGATTTTTCATCCCTAATAATTGTCCATATTGGTGATGGATGTATGCTAAAAATGAAATGAGTCTATTTATGCTTCAGCAAGTAATGGTTTATGCTAGACATAAATTGTGTGGTCAATAGTTTCCATGTGTATTGGTGTCCATAGAAACTAGTGTGAATAGGCTCTGAGAATGTTAGTGGTCAAAAATGGTTTGGGTTGGGTTGGTTTGGTTTGGAAAATGATTTAGTTGAATGTGACCAAAGTGTATGAATTGAAAGGAATATTTTCCCCTTCATTGACAAGGACCATATTGATGGCATAGATAGGGGTTGTTTGAACGAAAAGCCCCTTTCATGCATTGCATCATTGATCATTGGTTGTGTTAGAGAAGTAATCGAATCCCTTTGACATTAAAATGAGCTTGAAGTCCCTTAAGTAGGTGATGTGATATGTGAGGAGAGGGTAACCCTTTTTAGGTAGAGATAATTGTGCCCCTTTTTATAGGAGACCCAAAAAATGACTACAAGTCAAGTCCATGACCTTTTTTTTTTTTGAGCAGACTGATCAATGCGAGAAGTCTACATAGAGATGTCATTGTGCTTTGGTGGTCATTTGTGAAACTGATCAATGCGGGAAGCTTCTAAGAAAGTGTTGTTTGTAGCAAGATTTTAGTCATAGCCATCCTTCGAGGGAGTGGTCTATATTTTTGCTTTATATATATGAGGGCTTTGAATAGCTGTCCTTCGAGGGAGCAGTCCATTAGCTATAGCAATGATAGTACAGCTGTCCTTCGAGGGAGCAGTCTGCATTTAGAGTTTATGACCTTTGATATTTTGACATCTCAATTTATTTTTGACAAAAATTTGAGTCATGGAAAAGAATATATAAGTTAAAGGGCTCCCTTTTATTAGGACAAAGCATTCATGCTTGACAAAAGGGTTAGTTGATGTTTGTAGGGTTGAGGGTTGAAAAGGAATAGGAATGACGATGATGGGAGGTTGCTCAAGGGATCGAGCTCAAGTTAAATGTCAAGTGAATAATTGCTTGACTAACAGTAGACTAGTCAAAGATGCAAGGCATAAAGGGGCTCAAGTTCTGATAAGTCCCTAGCCCATGCTTGTGTTATGATGTAAGGTCTGAATCAATTAGGAGCAAACTTGCCCTATTTTCTTCATTCGAAATTGGTTACATTTTGGGTGATGTTGGATGTGAAGATGATTGAGAAGTTGGTTGACGCTTGGTCGATGCTTGGTTGGGGTTTGGTTGAGGATGATTAAGAAGTTGGTTGATGCTTGGTCGATGCTTAGTTTGGGTCGATGTTTGGTCGAGGCTTGGTTGAGGTTGATGTTTGGTCGATGCTTGGTTGATGCTTGGTCAAGATTTGGTCGATGCTTGGTTGGTTGATGTTTGGTCAAGGCTTGGTCGAGTTCAATGTTTGGTCGAGACTTGGTCAATGCTTGGTCAAGGCTTGGTTGAGGTCGATGTTTGGTCGAGGTTTGGTCGATGCTTGGTTGAGGTCAAGGTTTAGTTGGTTGATGTGTTGTTGGCATGGATAAGGAGGCCGTCGAGACTTTGCCTGTAAAAAAATTCCCCTAGCATAGTGTAGTGAGCAGTGTTCTTGATAAAAGCTCGCCATTGATTTCCAGGGAGGTTAAGAGGTGTGATATAATATGTCAAGTAATCCATGAGTTGCTTATACCAAGCGTCATGTGGACTAATGAGGTTAGGAGGAATTTCCCCCAGTGATGATGGTCGAGACATGCCCAAGATAGAAATCTTGGGTTGTGTTGGTTGAGAGGTCTTGACGAATAATGGATATGTCAAAGGTGTAGAGGTCTGGTCTGTTCCTTTATTCTTCACGGTTTGGGGCCTAGTGGCCACGTTAATAGTGTTGATTTTGAATAAAGGTTGTGGAGGTGGTTAAGGGATCATAGTCTTATGTTGGGATCCCAATTTAGGTGACAAGGTTTTGGAGGCATGAGATGGTGTTGGTAGTTGGTCAAAGATGTGGTCAAAAGAGGCCTCAATGTGAGGGGTGTCTTTTGCCAGATGTTGATGGATGACAGCTTTAAGGGCACAACAACGCTTAGTGTCATGCCCCAGTGTGCGATGATACCAGCATATTTTAGTGTCATTGAACCAAGGTGGTTTTGGTCAGAGAGGTTAGTAAGGCTTGATAGGTGGGAGGATGATGCTAGATGACTGCAACAATCACCATAACATTGAAGCATAAGAACCCTTTAATGGGTCGGTGCTCTTTGTGGTAGTAAAGGTTGACAGTTTCTGTTTAGTAGTTGTTGGAAGAGTGTGTCATGTCACCTTTTTAGTTAGCGGTATGGCCAGATGTGGAGATGGCACGTTCTTATTGAGAGGTGTTAGATGTGGGAGCAATCTTGCTAAAGTAGATGGATGTGGACCCAAGATGGATGGTAATGACGAAGGTGGGGGAGGAGTTCTCCGATGGGGTTTAATAGCCTTCTTTGGTTTAGTGTGAGGACTACTATTGTGGGGGGTCAGGTTTAAGTCTATCATCACTTGTGGGTGAGTGAAGTTGGATGTAGGGTGCACACCGAGGGATTTAACCTATTTTGGCATGGTAGATGACTACAAGGGTTTGGATGAGGTTGCATGAGGTTTTATAGTCAGTCGTTTAAAAGATTGAGGTGATTGTGAGAGAGTCATCATCGAATCTTCTTTGGTCGAAGTTGGTGAAGTGATAAGTTCTTCTCTCAGTGGAGAAGGAATTCGATAATGTGGCTCTTCAGGTGGAGAGAGCATTGAGATGATAATGGCTTCCTCATGTGGTTGAGGAGCAAAAAAAGTATGATCCCTCACTGGTGATAAGAAGGATGAGGGTGAGGCAGTTGGCGTTGGTGTCGTCGAGCCATCCTCCAATATGTGAGAGGTCAAAGTAGATTCTCCCACATGTGAAAGAGGTGTGGATGGAGGATTATCCTCCATTGGTGGAGGAAAAATAGGAGAGGAAGGCTCCTCTACTCGTGGTGGACAAGTAGGTTGATTAACCTCTTCAGACTGTGAGAGAGGTTGGTTAGGCATAAGAGGAGAGACCGTGTTGACTGTGCGTATATTGCACTCTTGAAGGTCATCAGCCATGGTTTAGACATGATTTTGGTTGGGGGATGGTTAGGAAAAGGTTGTCTAAAGATATCCAAGTTTTGGTTAGGTGGAGCATTTGGGTTATCTAAGACAAGATCCCCCTTGTCTAGCATGTCTTGGACAATGTTTTTAAAGGTTTTGCAGTTGTTTGTGTCATGGCCTTTGACACGGTGATAATGACAGAAGTCATTTTCCTTATACCATGCAGGGATAGGTTGTGAGGGGTCGAATTGAGGTGGTCAAATTTGAGGGATATTGAGGACCCCCTGCTTGACGAGTTTGTCCAACACGAAAGTGTATGATTCTCCAATTGGAGTGTATTGATGTTGTATATACCATTGTTAGAATTGTTTGGTGATGCTTTGTGATGTGGATGGTTGAGATTGGTTATTTATTGAAGATGGTGATCTAAAGACCACAACATTGGCCACTCCCTTGGGTTTGGAGTGGGAAAAAGAAGGTTTGGACGAAGAAGGGTCATTGGATTTTGCATTGTTATTTCACAATTTGACCTTGTCTTCTCCGATCGCGCAGAGTTCAAGCTTTTTGGCCATCGTGAAAGCTTCATCAAATGTGTGGAATGTATAAACCCACAAAGTAGGTGAGATGTGCTTCGCACATGCTCTAGAAAATAGCTCAATGAGCTTAGTTTGAGGTAAGGAGAAGGAGAGTTGGTTAATCAAACCTCTCCAACGGGCAACAAAGTCATCTATCAATTCATCGTCAAATTGTTTGATAGAGTATAGGTCTATAATGGAGACCTTTTTGGTGATGTTGATCGAAAAGTGGTCAAGGAAAATTTGGGCTTGTTGAGTGAATGAAAAGACAGAGTGACTAGCAAGGGAGCTATACCAATTGAGGGCAGGGCCAAAAAGTGACATGGGAAACGTGCGTAGCAACAATGCATCATCATGTGTTATAAGATAACAAGCATGTCTGAATGCTCGTAGATGCTGCTATGGGTCTTCTTTACTCTAAAAGCAAGTAAACTTAAGAAGCTCCCACTGGCTAGGATATGGTCTAATGGGGACAGAAGAGTGTATGGGTTCATTGCAAATTTGTTCATATGAGAGAGCATTGCTTGAACCAAAAATAGATGTCTCAAGATTAGACATTTTGTCCATCAACATTTTGATTAGATCAGTTGATGGATTTGCAGATGGGGTGCCCCCTAGGTTTTAAGGTGCTCGAAAGATGTGAGAAGGGGCATATGACGTAGTTGGTTGCACTTGTATAGGCACAACGTATTGATAACTAGTCATAGGGACTGAAGTTGAAGCCAAGGGTGGTTATGTCATAAAGGTAGAATGCATAAGTTGACTAGATACTGCCAAAGGTGGTTGCATGGTGGCATTGGCAAAAGGGGAGGTAGACACTCCTGCATTTATAGGTGCAAGAGTGTGTGGAGTCGAGATAATCAAGTTTTGGTATGATGTAGAACTTGGTTGAATTGCGTATGGTTGAGGGGGTAATGAAACCTCAATGGAGGTCAGTCCAAAAATAGATGGGAAGGCCAAATTGTGAATATTGGCCATGGTCAGTTTAATGGTTGAGGCAATATCCTGAGTCATAAAAGGCTGGGTAGTGGATGGTGTTTATGTCATCGATGCTTCACCCGAAAGGTCTCACATTTGGTTTCTTGCGAGATAGTGTTGGAGAGCCTTGACGTTGTGGTCAAGGAGTCTCTCAAAGTTTTGGTCCCCTTTAGAGACAATTGAGAGTTGATTGGGAGTTGATCAGATAGGATTAGTCTTAGTGTCTGAATGATACCCCATTAGAGGACTTGTTATGAAAGGCGAAGGCGGAAGTGGTTATTGCCTTGCGTGGTCAACAAGAGTCTTGGTTTGACTACGTGTCAAAACCATTCAAGGCAAGATAGTGTGCCCTTACTACCTCAAACAACCAAATAAGAACAAAAAATAAGATGAAGACAAGCAGACCCTAAATGTTAAATTCCTAAGAATCAATTTTTAGAGTCGTGTTGGCTTATGCCTTAGAAGAGTGTTTGAAACATTGGCTTTTAGAACGAGTCCTAGAAGAAGCAGTCTAAGGTTGGTTTTGGGTTAGTTTCAGTGCTCAAGAGTTTGTATTAGGTTCCATACATGGCTTGGTGCTAAGGAGCAAGCTCCCCTCACTTCATGAGCCTAGAGATAAGCTAGGTCACTTAGCCAGTATATACTTCCCCTAGAGTTTATACTCTGTCAGAGAACAGAGTGAGCTCTCCCCTTGGTGGTGAAGTTCAAGTAGGATTACTGGGAAGGGTAAGGTATCCGCTAGGTGATGAAATCCTAGTCGGACCTTGTCTCAGGTATGTTTAGATGTTTTAGTTGTGCAAGTGGTCTGGTCATGTAACATAAGTGCACTAAGATTTATTCATAATGTGTTTTTAAGTTACTAGATGTGAGAGCTAATAATGCATTCAAGCAGAAATGAAATGCAATAGATGTTAAGCCCAAATTGAAATGTGTGTTTGGAAGAAAACAAGTTAAGAAAGGGTTGAAGAGTATGAATTTCACTACTCTAGATGCAGGAAAGAAAGAAAAAGAAGGATTCTTTTTAACTTTGCTTATGATGTCATTTCAATATAAAGAGAAGAAAAAGGATGCAAAAATAAATCTAATGCACCTATATGAAAAGTTTATTTTTAGAAGAAAAAGTATGAACCCAAGGAAAAGTCCTAGGGTCCCACCGAGCGTGCCAGAATGTTTCTACAAGTTTTTCACTTTTCTACATTCAAAGGAAGTAAGAAACTAAAGTAATGGTCAGGGGTTTGTACGTACCCAGATGTTGTAGGGACTCCTCTTTGGCTGTGGAGGATGACACCTATAGAAGAAAGAGACTCAAAAACAAAGATTGTTAGATAGAGATAAGGTGGACTGCCAAGCAAAAATCTCGATCCTGAAAGTGCAAAGAATTCCTTGTGGGATGACAGTCCACTATTAATAAGTAAAAGTGTTGGAAATAAAGAAATGACAAATGACTAGCAAAGAGGAAACTAGATAATGCGTACCTGATGTCTGTTATCGGTCTGCCACAGTCACTGACGCCGATTAGTCTGTTGACATCAGTTTGGTTAAGGTTGTTGGCGTCAGTTAGTATGCCAATGTCAGTAGGGGCAATGGGCCTAGCTACCGGTGTCGGTCGGGGCAATGGCCTTAGACAGGTTTTGGATGAGGTCTCTGGTCGATGGAATGGTCTAAAAGGAGTCTAGGTCTGTGTAGTGTGGTAAGACAGTAGACAGGGTCTTTAGGAGGGACAAAAGGCAGGGGATATGTTGTCAAAAAAGGGGTAAGATATGGGAAAGGCCTCTCAGCTTTTCCAGGAAGAGAGTTAGGTGTGGTCTGGTTGATAGCTAGGTCTGGTCTGGTAATATGGCTTAGAAGTAGTAAACAAAAAATTGATTACAAATACATTATAAGCTACTGGAATGAAATAAAAGAGGAGTACTTAGCTCTTAATTATTGATGAGAGAGGGTAGAAGATCTATTGCTGATGTAGAAGACTGATGCAGAGTGCCTATAGCCTATGATGCTTGATGTGTACCTGTAGCCAAAGAGTTAGCAGTCGAGGAAGAGAATTAATCGATTGATTGATTGATTGATTGATTGGGCATCCTGGGGGGAAGATTTTTAGTCGGGGAAGGAGGAGCCATTGATTTTACAAGCTGGTTTTAAGCAACTGACGTCAGCGATCCTTTTGGTGTCGGCCGATTGTAACTGACATCGACAGATAGAATAACGGAAAAAGGGCTAAAATTAGCCTTTTTCCCGTTCTTCCGACTACCAGGGTCAATTGGTCATGGGAAAATGGTTGAAGGTGGATTTAATAGATGCAAGAGGGTTGAAATAGGTCATAAATTGGTCATAGGGTGATGGGAGGTGTCCAAGGAGAGGTATCCAATGTTAGGGTGTGGAGCTAAAAGCTACACCTTAAGGCAAACAGACAGGAGGGTTTATAGCGCAAGCATTCACCGGCATCGACAGGCCACACCGACGTCGGTCAGGGGACGCAGAAGGGAAACTAGCGACGGCAGGAGATCAGCCGGCATCGGTCACCTCCAGGAGGGCAGGGACCGACGTCGGTCACCTGTAGCGGTCTGAACTGCTGTTTACGGACAGTCAGTTAAGTGAACGCGGAGTTTGCATGTTAAAGGCTTGTTCGAAGCCTTGAGCCGCAAGTCTAGTCAGTGTATGCATGAGATCTATATAATAGACTCATGGGCTGTATTGTTAAGTGGAGAATTTGGAGAAGAGCTATGTGAAGCTTGGAGAGTTCTTCCCATGGTGGAATCAAGTAGGATTCCCCATGTGTGTTTAAGTAAGATCAGGTTTGATTTGTAGGGGTGTATGGATGCAAGGGTCAGAAAGGAGATCAGTGGGGTAGCTAGATCCAAGGTGACAGCAATACATCAGCAGAGTCATGGAGAGATCTACTTGGAGTACGGTTGTGTACTTGATTGTACAGATGGTGCAATGAGGTGAACAACAGCTTGTGTTAGCTATGTGTTGTGACCTATGAGAGAAGATTACTCTGGAGGGAAGTTTACTGTAAGCCCACGAAGTGGAAGAAAGAGTGCCACCTCTTTGTTGTAAATTCCTTTGTAATGAGTTGAATATAATTGTATATTGCCTCTCATATTCTGTGTGTCTTCTCATTGATAGTTTTTGTTCTTCTGGATTCTGCATGTTTAGTTGCTTATACATTGGTAATCATGTGTGCTCTTAAATCTGACAAGTTGTGTCAGAGCTTTGGGGAGTTTCGGTCCTATCATCCAAGGCGGGGTGAGGTGTCATGGGTGAAGTGTCAAAAGGGGTGTTATTAATTTAAAATAGGTTATTATTTTAAATTAATAAGTGTGTAGGTTAGGAATGTGTTAGAAGTGGACCAAGGGGACCAAGGGGGGAGTCAACCAAGGGTTAGACATGATTTCGGTGTCTACAAATAGTTTTTGAAAAATTTGAATTGTAGCGGTTAGAATTTTGCCTTGACAGACCAAATTATCAACTCCAAATAGCACCCTACTTGAAGGCTTGATAGATTTGGCTATGAAGCCTTCACTCCTGGACTAAATTGGAATGATCTAAGATGTGGGACACTTGAACTCAGATCAAACCTCTAGTTTTGAGTGAGGTTATCTCCTTTGATGTATCACTCTACATTATTTACTAAACTACTGATTATTGGGATGAAAATGGAGAGAAGTAAATTGAAAGGGAAATCCTATTCTACTATTGGTGATACACCTATATTTTTGGTTCATCCACTTCATTTGAATTTCTCAAACACTGATTAGACAAGCAAATATTAAATCTACAACTCCAATTGACTCCTATGCATCACTATTTCATGAAGAGGTTTTAATAGTCAATATAAACTTGAGGGAAATGGTGAAATAGCCTTGATTCAAGGCACTGACCAGCCAATGCTTATCCAATGTCAAATTAAACAAATGACATTAAATACTAAACATGATCTAAATAATATCATACCAGTATGTCGGTGAGATCAAGACTTGACAAGGGAGATATTTCTACCACATATGCAAATCAATTTGATATTAACACACTATACTAGAGTAAATGGAAATCTAAAACAATCTTTTATTTCTCTGAAAAGGTTACAAAACTAAAATTTTGGTAGAGTCTGGTCTTACCAAAAGAGGGATTTCCCAAAAATGGCTAAAAAACCTACATATATATAAAATAGAAGCCATATCCAAGATTGGAGTTGAAAAAAGAAGAGATTAACTGGATGTGAACTCTAGTCAATTTTTGAGTTCAAATTAATTACAATATTCTTTAAATATCTCCTTCTTTATTTATATTGAAAGAAACCTTCTTTTTGGAGTTGGAAAATTGGGGGGCCTATATTGATGTAAAATCAAGTCATCATTCATGAAATTCCACACCATTCCTCAATAATAAATTCATTTTAGAATATTAAAAAAAGTCTTCAATTCTTCAAAAATTTGCATGGCCTTTACTTTTATCACATAAGTGGAGGTGGTCAGCCCATGTTGACTTTTCAACATCCCTTTCATGAAAATCATGTCATATTCATGAATATAAATCCATATTTATAGTGATTTTAAGTTCTTTAATGTCCTTATCTTTCATGAAAAGCATGGGAGATGTATGAAACTAGTCAAACTAGTCAACTAAAGAGATGTGGACTCAAAGACTAGTCAACTTTCACTTGAACTCAACTTGCATGAAGTGTCACTTATGGATTGATTTAATAATGATATTTACATATAAAAAATATATATGGCACATGGTAAAATTTGAACTCTAAGATAAATATTTCAACTCCAAACTTCATTTATTTGATTGATAAGATGGTCTATTAATCCAACTTCTATCACTTGGAAGCTTCTTGGAATATTTAAAATAGAAAGAGATGGTTATTTATTCATTTTTAAATATTTTAAAACACAATTATATACCTTATAAACTCACACAAGGGTTAGAAACAACCAAAATCTTGAATTATGCTCTTGGAGGCTTCATCTTGTTCAAGCTTGGTTTCTTCTTGGCTATGTTTTGAGAGGCTTAGGTCTGTGTAAAAATAGAAATCACCTCCACTTTTTCAATACCATTTAAATTTTTATTTATTATTACTCAACTCATTATTATGATACACACCAAATTTGGAGTCAAAAAACCATCTGCAGATGCTAGAAACCTCAAATTTTCTTAAAAAATACCCCCTTTTGCATGGAATATGTGCATACTTGAATGTATTTTTGCATATTTTTGGAGTTTATTTCATGGATAATGAATGTTTTATATATAAAATTAATATTAAATTAGTTAAATGGTCCATTTAAACTTATTTTTCCATAAAAAAAACTTTTAAAAATGCAAAATTTCCTTAAACCATGTTAAACTAGGCCCTTTTGGAAGCTTGGAAGCACCAAGATTTGCCAAATAATAGATATTTATGGAAAATTTATTTATAAAAACTTATTTAAAATATTAAAACATGTATTAAATGATTAAAAATATCCAAAAATAGAATCTTGAACAAATCCTTTTTCTCTCTCCATCCCTACACTTTTTTTGAAAGCATGCCAATTTGTAGATTTGATAGGCTATTTTTTATTGATCTATTAGAATATTAATTTCATGATTAATATTTTAATGGTAAAATTTAAATGTATATTAAGTCCTAAATATTTTTTAACAAATTTAAATTTCATGAAACCCTTCCCAAGTGAGGAGAAATTGAGAAAACCCCATTGCCTTTTTGGTTGTAATGCTTCATAACTTAACTTGTCTTAAACCTAATGGTACATGAGCATAGAAAATATAATTAAAAAACAATATAATCCATGATAAATCAATTTTATTCTATTTTTTACACTCAAAAATTTAGATATGTACCCTTCTCCATATGATCGTACCATCATCAACCTACAAGTAGGTCACTATATGCAAACTAAGAAGAGTGCATGTATGAAATAATTTTGGCCATTTTATATATTCAAATGCCATGAAACTTATGATGAATATTTTTCATGACATTTTATTGATTATTCCTTCCATTGATATAAAAAATCCATATTGATTTGTAATTCTCTTCTTGAAAGTGAAGAAAATAGCTTATTTTTGACTTTTTAAAAAAGAATTCAAAATTTAACCTCCAAGATAATGCATGATATAGATTTTAATCAATATATTGCATGATTATACATTAAAATTAAAATTTTACATGCTTTTTTGGTTTATTTTGGTGCATGTGGGTCCAAAATAAGTCTTTTAAGCTTTTAAAAAATGCATTAAATTACCTTTTAAAGCCATGAAATTTTAGGATAAGGCTAAAGTTATATTTTTTAATATAACTAAAGGTATTTGGAATAATTTAAAAATATTTTAAGAGTAATTTAATATTTTAAAGACAAAAAAATGACTTTTTAGACTAAAAATATAAGTTTGATTAGCTTGCAGAGGCTATTGGCAGTTTCTAAAAAATTTGAATTATAGGCATTAGAATTTGGCCTTAATAGCCAAATTACCAACATTATTAGTGACTCACAAGGGTTGACTAGCCTATTGGTCAAACTAATTCACTAGTTTTTATATGACAATGGTAAATAGACTCTTTTAGCCTTTGTAATACCTTTTCTAACTGGCGTAATAAGATTGAAGGGAAACACAACTAAACTAGAAAGCATAGACAACTAACTTATGAAAAATAGGAAAATACTGAAAATGAAGTAGATTTTTGCTTATATTGCTCACTTATTAACATAAATAAAACCTAGAATAACTAATCTTAAGTAAGATTATTTCCTCTAAGATCAAATGGAAATTTACGTGATGCATTAGGGATCCTTGAAATGCATTTTCCATCTCTTAATGGCATCTTCTTGCAGATAGGAGCACTTATATGTTCATGTCTTATGGATGATGTCATTGGGATTCCAACCTCTATTATTAGGTGCATATATTGAAGTTATGGATCTAAGACCCAATCTTCTTCCTTCCATATTCTTCTTTATTGGATTAAAAATGCTATCTCTGCCTCATTCATAAGCTGGTCATGATTTGTCTCATTCTCATTCAATGCTTGTATTGGCAAATCAACTGGTATGCTTGGATTGGTGTCTTCATTATGACCCATTTGAAGTAGTGGCTCACTGAGATATTCAACCTCTTGGTATGGATTTAAACATGGCTATAATATTTTATTAATTTCTTCTTGATTAATAGCTATAACAATACTCTTTACAAGACATTCATCAATCTCCACTTGGGGTAGAGATGCACTATCAAAATTTGCACAAAAACTCTCCTAGTCATCCCAAAAGGCCTCATCACAATTGAAAGAACATGAAATTCATTATTATTCTTACTATTTGAAACATGTTGATCACATATTTATACATTTTGGATGGAGTCATATGAAGGTTCTTAATCTACTACACTTATCTCATCTTTGTCAGGAAAATTCTCCATCTCAACACTGGCTCTATGTGAGTTGTCTTCATGGTTGCCTTATATATATATATATATATATATATATATATATATATATATATATATATATATATATATAACTTTATCTATATCCACTACTACAATCTCTTGAGAATCCTCCTGCAATTCTTCTTCTTGTTCATCATGGAAAATTGAAACATTCTTGTCCCTTCCCAATGGTGTCCCAATTATGATTTCTTCCTCTTGATCACTCAAGTCACCTTTATTTTCTATCTCTTTGGCTACATCTTCTTCATTTACCTCACAATGAAGAGGTTCTTGATCCAAAAGTGGCATGGCAGATCCCTAAAAGTATTCAATAAGATATGAAAGGTCTACAGAAGTAACCATAGATACCTGATTTTTCTCATGAGGATGCTCATTTTGGACCACCTTGACCTCATCTTTCTGGACTTTTTCTTGAATGACTTTCCATAAAGGAAAGGATTTAGTCTTTTGAGGAGGAAGGGATGAAGGTTGAATGATCTCTTTCTTAAATTTAACATCCTGAATGATGCTTGATTGTTCCTCTTTTTTGCTTAATTTCATGATTTGGTTCCAATATGGGAAAGATAAAGGCTTTTTTTTACCTTTTGATTATGACTCTCCTCCTCTTTCCTTGTCTTCAAATCCAACTCTCTGATCTGCTTATCAATATTCTCTTTGAATATCTTCTCTTCAAATGGGTCAGTGATCTCAATAGTAGGTTGTGCCATAATAATCTTCTCCTTTATTTGAAAGTTCTCTTTGATTGATCTCTAAGAAAGGAAGGTCTAAGAAATATATGAAGAACTTGGCAAACTCAAAGGGCTCTTAGAATGGTCTCTTGAGTAGGAATGGATGGCATATAATAAGAGTGAGGTTGAACATGTTGTTATTTAAGGTCTTTTAATTTGTCTTCAATACTTTGAATGTAACCACCTACATCCATCATCTTACCAGTGAGATTGCCCTATTTTTATCTCTCAATAGGTGTCCATTGCTCTTTTATTTGTTGCAATTACTCTCTCACATAATGTATTAGTGAGTAGGGGTATCTGGGCTATGAGTACAACTCTAGTGCATGCTTTTAAAGGATCACTAAAGTTTTCTTAAGTGTTGGTATAGATTGGGTAGATGCAAAATAGCCATGATTAGGTTGGATAGATGGGTAGGATGGCTCATGATAAGATTGGTAAGGGGTAGTATTATGATGGAATGGTTGTTCATAGGGAGGATCATGATAATACTCTTGTATATATAATTGATATAGATCCTCATACTTCTGGTGAGGATCATAGTGTGGTTGGTCATAGTGATCATAATGAGGATAATATAGATCTATACTAAAACAAGCCATTGGTGACCATTAGTAAGCTAAATACTGAAAGTAATCAATATTGAAAAGATACCTGATGTTCAAAACCAATTTGAGTGCCTAAAGTGACACTAATTTTATAAATACCTCCAAAGGCTAGTGTCTAGAATGATGTCCCACCAGGCGTGTCAGAAACTATTATCACACTAAAGTGCATCCAACTTAAAGATGTGAAAAACACACCCTCCCTCTAGCTGATACAATTGGATCTTCTTAGAGTGTTGGTGACTCTATACTAAGAAGAACCTCCAGAGAGGGTTGGTTCCCTTAATGTTTATCTTTTAAAACTAAACTATTTTGATTTTTTGGGATGAAAAGGGAGAAGGAAACTGAAATAGAAAATCCTACTTAATGGGGTGATGCACCTAAATGATTGATATTCTCTGAAAGATTTCTAAAACTAAGTAATACACATATATGAATCTAAAATAAAACTTTGCATTCAATCCTAAACATAAGTGTTTTAAAAGAAGGCATGAAAGAAGCTTGCAAAGTAAATTATATTCATAGCTTTTCAAATGACATACTGAGGATGAGATTTTCATAGTAGGTGAGGAAAGGAGCCACAAAAATGGGATATATATCTCACTTATAAGCTAGTACATAATCAAAAAATGCACTCTATTTTGATCCAAAAAAACATATGCAAAAAGGATCTTCTTTATTTGATAAATGGTGTCAATTACAATTTTTGCTCTGCTTCAGGAATTTCCCCCATAATGGCTTGATTAAGCCAATATATAAGTTTCAAACCCTAAAATAGCCATAAATAGAGTTCAAAAGGGGAAGGGTTAGTCTTCGTTGACTCAACTCAAGACTAACACCTTTTACAATGTTTAAAATAGTCAATAAAATCTTTTCCTTTTAAAAAAATACATGATTCTCCAAACTTGGCATAGAAATTTTGGTGGTGGACCCATTTCATAATCATTATTTAGAATAAACATTAAATTCTTCAAAATTCATCAAACATGCATGGACTTCAAGGTCGGCGTAGAAGTTTAGATGGTGGGACCATGTGTTAATTCAATTATCTCCATGCATGATGCTATGCTAATATTCAAACATAAACTCTACTTGATTTAAACTTGAAGCTGAGTTAGAACATTGAAAATCCTCCTTTGCATGGAGACCAAGAGTAGATGTGGCACTTTGACAATTAGTTAACAAAATCTCAAGATTATTCAACCTCAAATGAAACTTCCCTTGCATGAAAATGGACCTTGAAGAATGAAAAGTGCATAATTATCCTCTTCAAATAGCATCAAATTGGTGTGGAACTCCAAACTGAACTCCTTGATGTCCAATTTCAATGCTGAACTCCAACTTTGTTACTTGATCAATTAAGCATATTAGGCGAAAAGACCTACTAGCCTATCTATGCACTTGAAAACCATGAAACCTAAAAAAAAAGCCATGAAACCTAAAAAAAATCCATGAAACCTAAAAAAACAAAAAAATACACTTGAAAAACAATTCCTCATCATCAAAATTAAGATTTGGATGAGAAAAACTTTGTCAATTAGTCAACATGCTTGATTAGACTAATTTTGCACAAATTTTCAACAAACTGGCCATTTCACTTGAGCTGGTAGGGAAACCTATGAGATGATTTCTAACCAAATAAATATTTTAAGATGAATAAAAATTTATAAAATTCTATATATAATGATTATATTTCATTTAAGTGTCTTGTACTTCATTTTACATATTGTTTTCCACAAAAAATATGATTTATACCCTCATCCATACATATTCATGCATAAAATTTACATTTATAAAATCCTATCTAAGTTTAATTTAAATTTTAAATTTTTTTAGGTTCATCCATAGTGATTTGATAGCAATAAAATCAATTTTTTGCAAAATTAGTTTTTTGAGGCTTTAGGCAGGCTTTGAAGTTGAATTTTCCAAATGATGGTTCATGAAGTATAGACCTCAAAATCCCAAAAAAAATATATTTATTTGTGTAAAAATAACCCCCAAACATCCCTAAAATATTGGGTTCCCATTAAAAATATATAAAAATTTACTCCATGGAGAAATTTGCAGGTGGGGTTTTGATTGCATTCTAAGTTGCCTACACTCTTAATGATTGTTCATAAATCAAAACCACTCAAATTATCTCAATTTTTCATGAATTATAATTAAATATTGGTCCTAAAAACATAATAATATTTTTTTTTCAAACTCCACACATGGTGAAAGATATGAGCATCCGAACAGGAGGCTAGGAAGGATGTCTAAAACTATAAAAAATGAAAATTTTACCAAAATGAAAATAACTCTTCACATAATTTAAAATTAATAAAAAAATCATCATTGGGTATTTAAAATTCTATAAAAACACTTTTAAATCATATTTTTCTTGAAAATTCAAAAAAACCTTTTTGGCCTATATGCCTATTTGCTTGCAAAAGCCTGTATGAGCATAGTTTGATTGAAATTTAGATTTTTAAGATTATTTAAAGGTATAATTATGATTAAAAACATAATTATATAATTTTTAAACTTTTACCTAGGCCTATAAACCTATATGGCACTCCATAATGATGCCCGCTCTAATGGTGATCTCTAACGGACATGCCAAGGACTGTTACAATATAGTGAGTATCTCCACTTGTCCAATGGTCATGAAATTTTTTTATAAGTTTATCCAAATAATAATTACACTTTTTATAAAAATTTGGGTCTTGAAACCACTTGTAGCTCTCAGAATCCTCAATTTCCTCTTAGATTTGATCCCTGTGCATGGATTTGTCTTTGAACTTGACAATGTTCTTTTGAAATAATAATGACCTATTTAAAATCCATTTTTGACATTTTTGATAAAAATTAGTGTTTTGTAGGTCACAATTCTTTGGTTTGACCAACTTTAAATGGATATTGGCAATATTTAGGAAAGTTTCAAATGATAGGGGTAGTAATTTGACCTTGATAGGTCAAATTAATAACACTTCCATTTATGGTTTGAATATGTAATTTTTAAAAAATTATACTAATTAAACAATATAATAAAGTGTTAATGTGTCCTTTCTTAGCTTGAAATGTTCATCCAACCATTTATCCCTATGTGTGTGTCGTGCATACTCATAATTAATTTTCTTCGTGAATTCGACCATAAATTCTAAAATAGGTATCTATTTCATAACAAGCTCAAAAAATTTAGATTCTTTGCCATCTTTTACTTGATAAGAAACATATTTATATTTTCTCAAACCAATTAATTCATGTCCAATTGCACTTGTACACTCCTCATGGATACATTTTTTCAATTTTGGCAATCCACCACAAATGCTGCAATTTCCATCCAAACATGCTTTCTTATAAAATAACTGGCCATCTAGTATTTCAAAAAAAATATTTGAAATAAATTCCCTAGCTGATTTTATGGGAACTTATATGCCACACTCCTACAAAATGTTAGTAGTATGCAAAGTATATTTAATATGGCAAAAATCATCATAGTGCATTGAAAATTCAACATGTTACCTATAACAACAAGTGGTACATGTGCGATTTATTTGTACATAAAAAGGTTTATCCATCTCAAAAATTCTTTAATTAATACAATTTGTGTATATTTTTCTTAAAATTTGGAGTATAATTTTGTTTGAGTCATATCCAAGAAATGTTTCAGATGCGGTTCACGATTACGAGAACCAACTCTTCTTTTCACTACATCTCTTGCATTGGGTGAAACTATTGTATTATCTTTCCAAAATTGTGTAAGTCTTTCAAATCATCAACTATAGCCTTGTCCTTTCATGGAAGCCTACCAGAGAATGCCTAGAGATCTTTCACATTGGGTTCATTAAATATTTCACATCTTACAATTACTTTCATTAATGTTTTTCTATTTATATCAAATTTTCAACTTGTTTTTGAAATCAATCATTTTCCCCCTATTTTAGCACTTACTGCACAAGTTATCATTATATGTTGGGCAGCATTATAATCTTTATTACATGATTTCAGGCCTACAATATGATATGTATCATGTAGATTTTCAACAATTTCATCATTTTCATTATCCATGTTCGATGTTCTTAGTCCTAATGTGTATATTATAGGTCTCATCTTAAGAAATTTCATCAATGAAACAAATAATTCACACATTTGACTATCATACTCCAAATTATGACAAAAAATATCCCAATTTTATTGAACCAATCTTGTTGAATGGCAGTCAGACATTTTTTTATGCATTGATTTCAAAATATTTTCATCAACTTTTTTTAAGTACTTATCTTTTCTACTCACAATTCTTGGAGGTGTTGTTATTGGTAAAATCCGTTCAAAGGGTGTTTCAAAATCATTATATGTTTCAATGAAATTTTATTCATTATTTGTTTCTTAATTATATGTTTCCACAAAATTTTATTCATTATTAATGTCATCATTATTCAAGTCCATTAAATTTTCTTTATTGTTTGTGGGTAAAGTATCATGCATAGGCTCTTCATCAACCTAATCAAAAACTTCAAACTTTGAATGTGAATTTTCAACATTATCTAATTTTATGTTGTCAATTTCATCATAATGTAATTCATTATTTTGAATTTCATCACAGTTAAATTCATTATTATAAATTTCATCATTATTCAATTGATTATTATCAATTGCCTCATTATCTAAGGCATTTGACTCATCATGGTTAGTGTTTGTAGCTTGTATGGAATGAATTGCTTGCATTCGTACCTTGGTCTTTTATCTCAACTCATATAATTGATATAATGTTTTGTTCTTCAACTTTTTATTCCTCCTTAAATGTGAACTAGAGCCCATTTTGATAAAAGCAACCAAGAAATTACTACAAATGTGGGGTCCAAAAAAACACTGCAACCAAGAAAGTATGCAGAGTACACAGGGAATGTCTATGGGGATAAGAATCTCGATTAGGGATAAAAATAGATGTTGAAAAGAAATTTTTTTATTTTTTAATATAAGGAATGCATACCCATTATGTTAACATGTATGTGTTACTAAATGCATATGCATTTCTTGAAGTATAGCCATATACTATACTAACAAGCAAAAAGGCTCATATTTAAGCTTTTTCCCATTATAATACTATAATATGATGCAATAACACTCAATTAGAATATAATATGATGCATAAATCCTTAATATGATGCAATAAGACTATCATATGTTTCAACAATACTATCATATCATGCAATAAGGCTCAATATAATGCAATAAGACTATCATATGATGCAATAAGACTATCATGTGATGCAATAAAACTATCATGTGATGCAATAAGACTACTATACAATGTAATAAATATACAATATGATGTAATTAGGCTATCATATGATGTAATAAGGATCAATATGATGTAATTAGGCTATCATATGATGCAATAAGGCTCAATATGATGCAATGGGTTTGTACATGTGTATATGTCATGAAATTAGGGTTTAGGAGAACTATACATGTTCAGGTGATAAAATTAGGGTTTACAATCAACATGTCACAAAATGTGACCTAATTTATCCCTTTAAATCACATCATAGACTCCAATTTAGGTTCAATGGGTTGAAACTGGCTACATTTGCATTCATATTTTCATTTTTGATTAAATTAGGATTAGTTAAGGCATACATGTTGCATTTAGATTATACAATCGATTGAGCCATAAATTTGGTTTATGGGCTTAATTTTTCCCAAATCATGTCCCTAATTGAACCAATTAACTAATTCTTTCAACTCATGATAGATATAATCATACTTAATTTTGTCCCAAATCATGTATATATCATGATCTTATAGTTATGTCAAGAAGGGGTTCAAATTGGCCTCCCCTAGCTCCTCAATTGAATTTACCCTATAATTTACCCTTGTTGTGTCATGTGTGTACCTCATACACTTGAAAGTGTTAAATCTATCAGATATGCATCAAGCCCTAGAAGTTTTCAAGTATATAATGCCTTAGGAAGCCAAACACAATTGCATATCACCACATGTACCTTGTACATGCTTATAAATGTCAACACTATTAGAGGTGTTAGATCTTAGAAGCATTAAGAAGCTCTATCATATCCTTGTGAGGTGTGATCCAATTAGATATACACATACACATGTGTATCTTGTATACACATATATTTGTGTTAGAGATCTAACTATCACATGTCTTAAAAGCATCAGATTTATCAGAGCCTCAAGATGCCCAATCCAATCAGATATTTACACATGTGTAGGTCTAGTACACCTAGATAAGTTTTAGAGTTATCATATATGCACATCATTAATACTTAGACATGTTCCATCACCAAGCCAATGAATCTAACTAAGGCCTATTCATAAATTTATCATACATACATATATAGAAGCTAATAATTTTTAAAGATCGACATCGATCCAATTAAATCATGTCTAGTAAATAATTCACATGGTGTGAGCCTCTAACTTCCCATTACTATATGAAAATTGTCATGTAGAGCCCTTTAAGGTCCCATCTGAATTGAGCAAGCATTGAATTATATATATGTATGTATTCAAATTATTTATATCCCTCTACCTTGAATTACCTAGATATAGATCCCAAAACTTACATTCATATTGAGTCCTAGACACAAGAGAGAACACAATTCAATAATATGGATGAGCCTCAACCTCAAATCCTAAGCTAGAACAAGAATTTTGAGACAAATGTACTAATTTCTTGAAATCCACATCATAAGGTTTAAGCACATTACAATGAAATATGAACAAGATGATTGAAGATATATGTAAAAAATATATATAATCTTGAAACCTTTGGTGAGGGGGTGCACACTAGTATTCAATTCTGATCAACCATCTACATGAGGTGAGAAGTTCATCATCCACATGAATAATTGTTGGGTCTCTCTACTCAACATCATCCTTGAGGGGAAATCAGGTTTCAGATGTAGGGGACATTATCAGAAGTTTATTGTATATCTTTGAGTATGTTCAATAGAGTTGGAGCTAGGGTAACTTATACATATGTTGTACTTGGTCATTGTCATGTCTATGCCATCCCTTAATGGTTTCAAACAAAGTCCCTAGTGCATTTATATATTTTCTAAGCTATACATTCGTCACTACAGGCATGACATCTTAAAACCACATCATCACTAATGGATACATGTGACCATTTCACGTTTATTGAGCTCAAAACCACATCTTATACAAAACAAAATGCGTACCCAACTTGACCAAAATATTTAAGAATTTAACATATACATATATTGTAGGTCCATTATCCTACTTTCATATCTTACCATCCCGATTACATAGTAAGGTATAAAAATTTATATAGTGTTGATAAACATCAAATGTTGTATAGTTTATTTTTGAGATTACAATTATTACATCCATGGTGTGGCTAGGACTAGTCCCATGTCAAAGACACACTCTTCAGATGACATGGGAATGGATGGAGTGGTTAATGGTTGTCCCATGTGTGATGGAGGGGTAGATGGAGGTGTATGGAATGGAGGATTAACCATATTTTCACAAGAGATCTTAATTTTAGGAAAACTTTTAATAATGTATTTGAATACATTATGGGAATCAAACTTTCATAATTATAAAAATATAAGAATCTTGTTAGAGTTTCAATTGGGACCTCAAAATGCATCTATTGAATTAGATGCACTAAGTGACCTTGGAGGAAACATAAGGTATTTTATTTAACACATTTTAGAAATGTTTTTGGGATAATCCAAGGCATGATTCATAGGTATTGGGCTCTAATAGATAGCATTATTGAAATAGATATCAAAGAGATGTACTGTTACACCAAGGGCTCAATTCTTATTTCTATTTACACAAGATTATCTATACTACATAGTCCAATGAAATGGGTTTGCCACTCAAACAAATTATTTAAAAATTTATTAATAAAGGGGTTTGGTTAAAGATATCAAAGAAACAACAAAATGGTAAGATAGGATTTTAGGAAAGTAGGATAATATCAATAAGAAATGTACAAAATTTAAGGGCAAATATGATTTTAGGCAAGTAAGGTGGTAAGGTATATCCTTGCCTTACTAGGGGAAAGATCCTAATAGCTATGCATGTTTCAATTATTGAACAGGGCTTTTATTAACATGTGTTCTATTAACAAAATATATTGGCGTATATAAATATTAAAGTACACTAGAAGCTAAACATGTAATATATAATACTTGTTCAACATTTATTCTATAAAATTAAAAGTAACCAAGCACATCTTGATAAGTAAGAGTCAAGTATTAATACTCTAATGCACAATGATTGGTACAGTAAAGGTTAAGTTTTGATCATAGGTTTGAAATATGCATTTTATGACCTCTTGTGACAAAATAAGTTATATTGTCAAATGTGTAATGTGATAGACCTTAAAACCTTAGTTATAAGTAGTTAAGATGACATATTGAAATGGGTAAAAATTTCAAAGTCTAATGCAATGTTAATTCACTATCTAAAGCTAATGGGCCTTTCCCCTATAATAAATTTGGCATTTCCCCTATAAGGATGCATGGCTAATGGGACTTTTCCTCCATAACAAACACAATTTTTTTTTTGGTTTTATGTCAAAGAAACACGTACATGTTATATAATGCATACATATTCTTTGTTGCATCTAATAATACATATGCTTTATATAATTCATACACATTATTTGAATTTGAATTTAAAATCGAGCCTTTAGGCTCAGAAATGGCTTCAATTTCCAAGCCAAAGGATTGAGGCTTGGAAAATGGCTTAAATTTCCAAGCCAAAGGCTTGCGACTATGCATCTACAACCAAGACTGAGATTTTCATAAAAACTAAGAAATTTCAACTTCAATTACCAAATATGCTATGAATTTCAACATCAAAATTCAAAAAATTATTACCATTACGATGAGCACATTGTCTTCTTTCTAAATGTATGATTTTTACAAATTTTGGGCTATTTTAAGGGTTCAAACTATATTTATCTCTAACAACACCTTTTTTAGGCCATTACATGCCTATTCATGTTTATCTAATTTTTTTTCAGTGATCCAAATGCAAAATAAATTATATGGTAACAAACTAGGCCTAATTCTACACACATTCAAAAAAAATCATTTTTTTTTTTGGTAGTTAGGGTGGGTCGCATGGATGGCTATCCAATTTTTTTTAAGTTTTTAAGACATAATTACAAAATTAATAAAAAAATATTCATCAGAAAAATTTGTAACACACTAGAAGATCTAATGTAAATAGTCACCAAAGGGTTTCTAATAATATTAAATGATGCTCAAAAAATGGTGGGTCACACGGAATGGTATAATTCAAATTTTCTTTAAAAAATATGAAGTCCTCTTTAAATTTTAGATGTTTGACCTATTTATACTTAACTATTTTTCAGAAGAAAAAAGTTTTTTAAAAACTAGACTCAAAATGCTATAATTCATATTTTTATACCATCTTTAAATTTTGAGTGTAGCTATCTCTAATTATCTGCAAAATTCACATTTATGAAATTTTAGAAAAATCATGTCCATAGGTAGACCCTTTTTTGTCCCCCAAGTTGATGCACTTACCCTAATGTAGGTTTAGTCAATAAAAACAAATGAATATAGAATAAGTAAAAGAAATTAAAAATTTTGATGTTAATAATTAATGAGATAAAAATATATTTATGTTCAAATAAGAAAATAAATCTAACCAAGAGAAATATACTAAAATGACCATTGACTGAAACAAAAAATAATATATAGTTTTGGAAAAATTAAAATCACATCTAAAAGATCAAGCAATTGATGAAAACCTAAACCTTTCCACTAAGAAATTAACTTGACAAGAATTAAATTAAACATAAAAGTTAAAATCTAAGCTCTAAAATAATGTAAAATAAATATAAATGAGATACAAAGAGAATACATGAAAGGGACCAAGACACCAAGATGAATATTAACAATCCAAGAATTAAATGAGAGGAGAGGGAAAGATAACTTAAAAGGAAAAAATAAGTGTAGGGTAAAAAATAATTAAATGGAGGAAAATTAAAATAGGATAACAACCTATTAGGTTTATTTGAAAGGTGGGTTAGTGGTTTTCAATAATGATTCAAATCAAAACTTACATCTATTTAAATTGTTTTTGTGTTTTCAATTTTTAATCTCTTTTTTTAGTCGATGTTTCATATAGTAATCTTTTACAGTTAAAATTTTAGTATTCTCAAAACAAACATGATACATTGTATTAACAGAGTCTTCTAAAAGATTCCAATTGATCACTGTCTCATTTTTAATATCAACTTTATGTTCCATAATCTTAGTGTTAATGAATTGATAGATTTATCCAATATATAATAAATCAAAAGAACAATCAATTTTATAAAAATATATCTAAAAGAAAGTTCTAAACAATCTTTAGATCCGACTAACCATATTCTTATTTAATGTAAACCATAAGTTTAATGTGTTTCATTATGATTGGATTTATTTTCTTGTTTGAACATACACATATTTTTATTCATTAATTATTAACATATAAATTTTGAATTTCTTTATTTAATATGTATTCATTTTTTTGATAGACTAAACTTAAACATTAATTTTATTTTCTATTTTATAATTCGAATTTTCAAATCTTTCTTTATTTTTATGAACTTATCATTACCAATTTTAATCTTATATTTATTATTATCAATCTTTTATTTATTTATTATTACTTACATTAGTCTAAAACTATTGAATAGGTTAACAAATTTTAATGTATTTTGTTTTAATTAAAGATATATAGTCAATGAAAATTATTATTATATTTATTAACTATACTTTATAATATCCTTCTCCTTTCATCTCAAAAACTTGTTAAGATATATAAGTATGTGATTTTTAATCATTATATTCTCATCCTCATGATAGTTCACTAAGTATGATATAAAATGTTGATCTAAAAAACTTCACACAATTGTATTTTAAAAATAATTCTCATTTATATCATATCATATAAGCTAAGAGATGTATAAACTAGTTCTAAACTTACATAAATAAATATATATATATAAATTAGATTTTGATTTTGATTTTGATTTTGATTTTGATGTTCTATTAAATATGAGTTGAGAGTTAAATTAGAGTCAATACAACTTGAGGGGTAAATTGTATTATGCCACTCACAAAAAATGATAGTAATTTGTGGATTATAATCCTATATTATTTATTGTAGAAAATCATAGGAATATTTAAAGTATTTTATAGAGTTTAATTTCTATATGTAAATAATTTTTCTATCATTTTAAGTGTAATAAAATATACTATTTTTCAATTTTATGTAAATTTCAAGTAGATTTATCATTTCTTAGCTAGTTTTTCTTTAAATTTTTCTTTTATTTAATTTTTATTTTATATGTGTGTGTGTGTGTGTGTGTGTGTGTGTGTGTGTGTGTGTGTGTGTGTGTGTGTGTGTGTGCGTGCGCGTGCGTGCGTGTGTGCAAGTGTAGTATGTTCTTGTAGTGGATATTTTATAAACTATATTTTCACTATAAAAATACATTTTTTTTCATTTTTTATCTAATGTGTATTGTGTAAATGGTTTGGATAGGATTTTCAGGTTATGGGTTTATTGTTAGGGTTTTAATTATAATTTTACCATGTAAACATGCACAATTATTATAAGGTTTATTGTAGATATTTTCGCATATTTTTAAGATTTATTGTCTACTTATAATGCAATAGTAAAGTGAAATGTGGGAACTTGATTAAAGATTATACTATTTTTTGTGTATTTGTAATGTAATAATGTAGTAGAATGTAAAATGTGGAATGTGGGAACTTGGTTATGATTTAAAATAGAATTATATTTATAATAATTTAATTAGAATTTTGATAAAATTTTATTATTGTATAAATATACATATTTTGAATAAGATTTATCATTAACTTTTAGTTGTTAATATTGTAATTTCCATTCTTTATTGGAATGTAGAAACTTGATTAAGATTTAACATAAAATTATATTTATAATAATTTAATTAAAATTTTATTATTACATAAATATACATATTTTGAATAAGTTTTAATATTAACATTTAATTGTTAGTATTATGTGTTTCATTCTTCATTTTTCCAACACTTAAATTGAAAATTAATTTTATATATATATATATATATATATATATATATATATATATATATATATATATATATATATATCCATCCTCCATCCAAAATATGGCTTAAGTCCCCTTTATTTTGGAAATGTTTGAATGCCCCTATCTTTTTTTGAGACAAATGTTTGAATGCCTCTATCTCCTTTTTAGTATGTCTATAATAGTACCTTTTTAAATAACATTAATTTTGGCATCCTATGTGAATTAAGTAATCCATGGTAGTTTTTATTACTAATGTTTCATAATTTTATGACACATTTATGTCCTTTTTATGTTGGGAAGGAAGAAATTTCACATTAACCTAAGGACTCAAGAATAAAATGATTACAACTATTATTACATTAACCTAAGGACTCAAGAAGAAATTTTATTGATATAACATTTATTTAACGATGAAAGTATGTTACATTAATAGCACCCCATTAACATTTGATTTACGTAACACATTTTAATGACGCGTTAATGATGGTTTTATGATGAACCTTAGGGAAAAAATATCTTAGACATTAAAAAATTGTGTTGAATGTGATATAAATATGACTTAAAGCCTTATTTTAAACTTGTCTAATATCTCATGAAATGTGATAGTGAATATTGTAAGATCTTACTATACGTAATTATAAAATTTTGAATTAATATTTTATGGGGTTTCATTATGGGGTTATTATGAGTTTATAGATTTTTATTTTTAGTTTTGAAAATGTTGTATTTGGTTGAGTTGTTATTATGTTGTTTAATTTTAGAATATATATTAGAGATTATAGGATTAAAAGGTAGTGATAATCTAGAACATAAAGATGGTAAATTATTTCTAAAGTAAATTAATTAATTTGTAAATTCATATTGATATATAATATATTTATTATATTGAGATATGTTAAAAATATAAAGTATAGTTATGTTAGATATTGTAATAACAATGAAAATAAAATATTGAGTTGGTTTTGATGCTAACAAAGATTTGGAACAAGAATATGAAGAGAATATATTGGATCTAGATTTGAGATTACTTATTTAATTTTAAAAATTGTACCTATGTAGCCTAGGACATATATGTCAACCTGAGATAGTTGCATCAATTCTTTTATCTGACTCAAATTAAGGTGTCTAGAATAAAATACCTTTTAAGACTGGATGCGACCATCTAAATGTTTTGGGTTATGAGTTGCCTTCACTATGGTGTATTTAGATTTGGGATATGGACTATCTCTCCTTGTCAAATTCACAAAACCCTAGTTCTTAATCCTAATAATGTATGTGAGAAAAATGGGTTAGTGGGCACATTATTTTGATCTGACCAAGAGACCACTCTGTCAATGAATGTTTTCTACATAGCCAATACTCTGAAGAGGGCCTCATACTTATGTATTTCTCCCCTGCATGTTGGTTTGTGTGTATCATTCAATGTGTGATAAGCAAGTACATATAGTGACCTAACTTGTAACTTCAAAAATGTGGCACATGGGATGATCCTTTAGTTCTTTAGACCTATAGATGTGTTATCCCAATGACTGATATGTAAATAGGATAAAATAGGGAACATTTGATTACTTGAGTTCTTGATTCATTGCCTTTGGTAAATTATCTTTTGAGTTGATTGGTATGTGCTAACTTTTTTTAGGTGAGGATTGAATAAGGATTGATCTTGTATTTATAACAATTATTTGGAGAATATATCTTATTAAATCACTTGGGATGACCATAGGAATATGTTCAATTTATAAATTAGACAAATTTATGGTACTATACACTTGTGTTGGGGTACTACACTTGCATCAACATAGGTGTTTGAGTGGGATGCAAGTGTCTAAGTAGCTAGAAAATAGGCAGAGTTCAAAAATTTGTAGAGATAAATGATAAGCATGTTTATAACATTATGAGCATGATATAAGGTTTGAGTCATCGAAATAACATTGGTCAGCCTAAGAGATAAGCTATATGGTATAGAGATATAGTTTATGCAAGATCTTAGGTATTAGTAAAATGTATATAAGTTGAAGGTACATCCATGATATTTATTTTTCAACTGTATAATATTGAGGTGTTATATAATTCAGAAATAATGTCTATATTTATCACCCTTTTAATATAGTAGTTAAATTATTGGTTTAAATGAAAAGAATCATGTACCTACATGTATATAACACACCTTGCCTTTGTATGAGCCCAACTTGAGTGTTTCACTAGTAAATGACCTACAACCAAGAATAGGTTACAGTAAATAAACAGTTCATATAATCTAAAATTTAAAGCATTGAAATAATTTAAATTTAAAAAGAGCAATGTTTAAGAGTACACCTGTGTATCGATGTAACCACCTTGCCTTTTGGAAATTTGATATGACAATATATATTATTATGAATCATTAGAGTTGTAACTAAGATAAATGTAAAATTTGTAAAGTGCATATATGTATGGATATAGAGAGATATTGTAAAACACATGCCTCCAACTTTGAAAAAAAGGTGAGTTATCATCCGATAGTTGATATTAGCTCAACCGTGTAACCCAATCAAACATATAACCTGGTGAGTGTGAGTGAACAAAGTCAACTCATAGTATAAAATTAGTGAGTTTAGATGATGTAATCAAGTATAACCTATAAACTTAGAAATATTGAGTGATTTAATCACCTCAACCATACTAAAAATGAAATAACTTCTATAATAAATTGGCTCAATACAGTCTATAAAG
The DNA here is from genome assembly GCA_037957365.1 of Torreya grandis. Classification (NCBI taxonomy): domain Eukaryota; kingdom Viridiplantae; phylum Streptophyta; class Pinopsida; order Cupressales; family Taxaceae; genus Torreya; species Torreya grandis. Next base: position 947,015 of record JARHVA010003848.1, read on the forward strand.
GTCCAACCTAGTGGGTGATGACAGTCCATAGAAGTGTTTTGAAATATAAAACTAATTTTATTTTACAAATTTAGGTTCTATTTTGCATAGCATATTCACCTTATGTATGTTTCATGTTGAAACATAAGTATAACAATAGTATCAATGTATAGAATTCTACCAAAATGTGTATCTAAATCATATAGTTGTGATTTTAGCCAATTTTTAGATTATGTAAGTGTGGAAGAAATGTTTCCATAACATTCCTCCACTATAATATGAAACTAAAAACTAGTGTGTGGATAACATGTTTCTAAAACATGCCCTCACTATATGTATATATTTATGAACAATGTGGAATCCATGCCTCTATGGCATGCCTCCATTAATATTCCCTCTTTTTGAGGTGAGGGGAAGTAGAAACTAGTAGTTACCTTACCTCAGAAGGATAAGATAATAATGTAAACCTTGAATGTATCATTTATCATATATGAGAAACGTGTCTAAGTAGATATATCATTGAAACATGTAAAATGTGATCACACCAAGTCCTAAGATGCATGATGTGAATCATGGCATCATATAGATAGTAACAGTATAATATCGACAAGATATCAAGCACACAAATAAGATCACTCAAAATCAAAACAAGTCAATGGTATAAGGAGACCAAAAATAAGGGGCATGTTCAAATGCTATGCCAAATGTCCATAAATCAAGGAATGACATATTCAAATGTCAACATACAAAAAATAATGACATATAAATCTCAAAGAGGAAAACAAAGGCACAATGGCCACAATAAATTGAACATATTTAAATTATGTTACCAATCAAAATTTATGGCCTCTAGAATTTCAAAAATACATTAACTAATTAGAAAAATAGAAAATAAATGTTAAATTATGAAAACATATTCATCAAAATTCAAAATCGAACCCACCACAATGTATGAAGGCAATGTGAAAAACACTACCATTTTAATGTACCTAAATCAAATCTATAGCTAAATATAAAAGGTAACAAATCATCATGAGTTGTTTTAAAATGTAAAGTATATTCCTGAGAACATGACAAATGAACTAAAAAGGTCTTTTTCCTATTTGATGGGTTATTATTACCCATAAAAATTATTGAGAAATTCATTGAACACAACATAAATGGATTTATAGTGCACTTTTATAGTGAGTCATTAATTCCTATATATGCATTTTTAGTGGAAAGATATTGAATTTATAATTTACTTTTAACTCCATATCATAATGAACTTGGAACAGCAATAACAAAATTGTTTACATTCATTTACTCTTGTATTTTTGTAATTTGAAATAGTAAATGTTGAAGTTACTTATCTATGCTACTTTTCTTCACTTACTATTTTTTTCTTATGAGGTATTGTATACTCTTCCTGGTTGAGTGAGGTAATATCTTGTTTATAATAATTTATTCTTATATATGTAACTATATCATTAAGAGATTGAATTTATAGTGCACATTGAACTCCATTTTAAAACTAACTTAAAATAATGTTTGTGTAATCACCTAAAATTGGTAATTGGATGCTAAGAGTGTCTCTTTAGTCACCCTATCCCTAGGATTTCCATAGACATATTCTATAGCCTTAGACTTACATTTCCATTAATTTATAAGACCTTGTTCACTTATAGCCAATCAAAACATAGTCCCTAAATTATCACCTTTGACCCTAATCAACTTTCCTACAATTTTTCCAAAAGGACTTTAGCACCACATTTGGGACACTATAGCCACATGGTGCTAGTGTCCCCAATAAGGTGATATTACCCTTATCCCTAACTCTTCCCAACATATACTTTTTGAAACATGTGCCCCTCCTAAGTAAATTATAAGATCATTTGGTTATCTACATTATCAAAAAAACCCTATATATATATCTAATCCACCTCTATTCACTAGATGGAAAATAAATGTAAAAACTATTCAAACCTAAGACAAAATTGTGAAAAATCAAGGTACAGTATCCCTATTCTACCCTAGTTTCTACATACTACCATATACAACAACCCTAAGTCTATTTTTCAAGAATTCAAAAGCTCAAGCACATTCAAGGCATCCAAAGCCACTCTTATTCTAAGATTCAATTGCACATACATCAAGCACTAGGTGAGAGAACTATATTGGACTTGATCATTCTTTGGAGTATTAGTATATAGGCAAATCTCTACATAATGGGATGTTGAGGATGTCCAATCTATCCTAATAATACACTCAAATCTTATTCATATCATAATTTCAAAGAGAACTAGGGTTTGAACATAAAACCAATCTTTCCAAGTACAATATATAGCTACAAGATTCAGTCTTAGAGGTACAAAAAACACAAACATAGGTGCAAGTGATTCCCAAAAATAGGAATAGTTCCATAAATAGAATATTATCATCCCATCTTAGACACTACACATGGATGGTGATACTATCCAAACTGGGTGTTACTATTTACTGAACACATGAATATCATAAACCTGATTGTGACATTTAGAGCTACTCAGATCTCCAATTTTAGAACCTGAATCATCTATGATAGTTTGTTTTAAGCTAAGTCTATATTTTACCTATTTATTTATATTATTATAAAATCAATCAAGATCAAATTGATTCACAAATTAGTAGGTTAATTATTGTAATTTATTTGACTAATTTAGTCATCTCATCCCTTTAACCAAATATAGGTAATTAAATGTGTAAAACCCAAAAAGGTTATATCATTTGGTGAACCTGTATTAGTTTGAGCATTACGTAAAACCCTAGATTTAATTAATTCCTACTTTTATGTAATAAATTCAAGACTACGTACTTCTAATTTTTTTATTTTAATTAGACAACCTAGATAAATAAAATTAAATTTACAATAGGGTTTCAATTTAATATACACTTAATTTAAATTATTGCAAAAGAAACCCTAGCTTCCAAAACCCTAACCCTAGATGCTCTTAGGGTTTATATAATTTTTCCTCCTATTTTAATTAGCTACTATTAATTACTAAAAATTCATATAATCTCTTTTAGTATCTCTAATTAAAAGTTTTTCTATATGCCATCTAAAAAAGCTATCTCTCTTCCCTTAAGAACAAGTGCTAGACTAGGTGGTAATCCTATAGATCACATCTAGATTTCGTCTATCTGACTCTATAACAAGGACAAGGAACCTATTATAACTCCAGATATGAATTCTTCCCATCCTAATTATGTGTAATTCAATGATAATACATTTGAGGATGAGTAATATAACCAAGAACAAGATTAGGTCCATGTTGAGGACCAAGACACACTACCTCCACTTAATGAGAGTGATATAATTGTGAACAAAGATGAGGTATTACAAGGCTTCATGGATAGAATTTTGGAATATCCCCATAATAATTCATAAATATTTTAGACCATATTATAAATCAATAATAATAACAATAATGTTTAATCTTCTACCCCTCCATTTAATGATGTTGTTACACCTTCAATGGGGCCTACTCAACTGACTCATATATCACACCCAAAAATTGTTATTAGATCATCAGTAATAAAAACTCCACTTGTGTCTAGTTATTCTCCTCCTAATGTATAATACCTTATGCATCAAGTTATTTTTATACAATCTAAGGTATTATATCTTAATCAAGGAACAATTAAGCCTTCTCACACCTTTGATTCCAACATTTTATTACATACACCATTTGCACATCACATTAAATCAACTCATTTTTCATCTAATTTCAAAGCACCCAAGCTCATATTATATGATGGAAAGGGTGACCCAGATCATCACCTTCGATCTTTTCACATAGTATGCTTGGACTATGTGTCCAATGCTTAGCTTCTTATGAAGCTCTTTCCACATAGCCTCAAGGATTATGTCTTATAGTGGTTCTATGATTTTTCTAACCAATCTATTATGGCTTTCAATCCTTTATTAGACATGTTCGTATCACACTTATCTATCAATGTAAGTGATAAGATATCATATCCACAAGTGGCACAACTCAAAAAAAGGTTAAATGAGCCCATAGTTGATTATGTCTTATGGTACAAGACAATATTATAGAAATTGACTAGCCCTATGGTAGATAAATTCAAGATATGTTCAAATAGAGTCTATTACCAACACTTCACAAAGAAGTCTTATTCAAGAAGTTACCCACATTTATAGAAATGTGCCACACAATTAAGGAAAGAGAGCTTAAGCTCATAGTAATGGGAAACCTCAAATATAAAAATGGATCAAATTCAATTATCAATAATTTAAGTAAACCTTCATATAAGGCCAGGAACTTAGAGAACAAAGAAGATAAAAAGACAACGGTCAATGCATCTTCAAATCCTTCTCTTAGATTAGTCTTATTAACTCCTCAGTGTACAGTATTCACTAATTTACCAAAATCACTAGCATGAGTTATACAATAAATAATGGAATGCAATGTCATATCTTTCCCTCTTGTAGACATCCAATTCCTAACACCATTCTGTTGAAATTGTCAATCTTACTCAAAAAATTTGAAAATGCACAAATTGGGCCAAAATCACTAAAATGCACTAAATGGTCCAAGCTTGTTGTATACAAGTAATTATTTAGGCTATTTTATCCCTAAATAGGGAAATTAATTTTATGCGATTATTAAATTTTCTCAAATCACTTTGAACCAAAATGACTAAAATGCATGTGGGTGCTCTAGTTTTCTCTTTTCTCCAAATTCACAAGCACATGACATGTGCACGTGTTATTTACTATATACAAAATTAAATGGGTTATTGGTCTATAAGTAACTAACATCATCCTCTAATTCCACTCCAGTCAAATTATGACCTAGTAATATGACATTCTAAACAATTTGATTAATGATGTGAAACCAATTTTTAAAGAATTGCATAAAATTTGATTAATCTCACTTAGACAAGTTAAACCAAATTATGAGTTTAAGTGAAGAATACATGGAAGTTATTTAATATATTTTAGTTGGAAATTGATTATTAATATATGCATCATCAAATGACATAATTTGTGGGGTGGCACCCACAAGCCATAAATAGAATAAATATCAAGTTTATGACCTCCCATGCCTCGTTAATGCCCCTTCCTTCCAAATATTTATCAGGGTATTTATGATTTGATCCTCTAAAATTGAATGGATTATAAGCCACACATCTTGATCTCAAGATGGAATGTCATGGTTCACTCTGATCAAATTCAAAAGCCTATAAATAGGAGGGCCAAGAACACTATTTTTTATCTTCATTTGTGTAAACTTATAATGTAGGATTCTCTCTACAAGCCATTTGTGTATAGTGTGATAATGATTTATTTGAAATAAGATAGCTTTATTTATATGCATAGCATTGATAGAATATCCATTTGTGTATAGTGTGATAATGATTTATTTGAAATAAGATAGCTTTATTTATATGCATAGCATTGATAGAATATCATGAACCTAGTTTCATTTGTGAGAAAGAAATGAAGGAGTTTTTCCTTGCATCATTACTAAAGACTTGAGAACCAAATCAAGGGGAAAATCACATTTTGAGTTGCATTTGTGTGATGGGATGCTCTTGGGAAGGTATTGTGTATGCTTTATTTCATTTTCTCTTAATTATCATTTACAAAATCCTATTTGAATTATTTGTCTTAGCTTGTTATATTTTATGCATTTTCTTGAATTTTATTGACTAATGCTTGATCTAACAATCTTTGTAATCCATGTCTACATCTTGACATGCCTAGTGGGACATGCACCCCATGAAGTTGCTCCTAAGGATTATAAAACAATCTTACTAAAAAATTTCATGAAAAATATTGCGCTTGTTGCCCAAAATAGGTGAAAATTAGAAGTTGGAGGACATTTTCTAGAAATCACAAATTTGACCTTTGTAATCATGAATTTACTCTTGAAACCACAATATCCTAACTCACACATTTATGATTTTACATTTAGCTATTACTATTTATGCTAACATATTTCTATCTATAGTAAAAATTGTGATATTGTAATATCATTACTCTACAATCATGATATCATAATACCACAATTTCATGAATCATGATATTATCAAAGTAAGTTATGGTTTTGCTTCTTAAACTGCTAGCAGTTAGGCTAGCTATTTGTGTTTAAGTTGTAGTATCTCAACTCTTAGAGTTGATATTTTGATCTATGAGTTTCATTTTTGACAAAAGAGTTGAATTTTTTCATTTTATACCTTATTTTATTAAAAGTTATGGTTTTTCACTAATAAATTATGATTTTGTAGATCTACGGTTTTGCACTATATTCTACAATTTTGCACTATATAAACCCAAGAGGTAGTTTTTGATAATTGATTTTATCATTCTCAATAGTGCTTCAAATCAAAAGAAAACCCTCTAACATTTTTAGGTCATGTACATGGAAAAGTGATGAATTTGAGCCTGATTTAAGTATTGAACCTTCCCTTTGGTATTTGAAAGGAACCTAGATGTTTTTATGTTTATTTATTTTATGAAGTTTTTCAAAGTTTTTGTAACTAAGGCCAAGGGGTCAAGAACTTCATTAAACATTTCAATTTAGTGCTTAAAGCTAACACTCACTTAAATTTCAAAGATTTCAAAAGTGTGTTTTTTAATGCTAGATCATCTATTACTTGTTTATTTTTTATGCAAAATGAAGAGTGTACTTATGCTCTCCCCCTATCCCCTTTAGGGAACTTGGGTGAATAAAAGTGCCATTTCATTATGATTGTGACTTTTACCAAGGTGTGAAAATAAAGTTGTCAAGGCTCTCCCCAAAAACCTATGGTTTGGGTGATCTAAAAACATCTAAAGTCTTCTCACTTAGTTTTATTTTATGTAATTTGGATTTTTGAGGGGAGTTCATAGTTTCTTCATGAGTTATTTAGGGCAGCTTTGACCCAAGGTTTCATCTCCCAACATTATTTCAACCCCATTTCATGGTAGGGTATATAAATTAGGATATTCATATTATGATAGCCAGGGGGTTAGGAGGCTAATCTCTCCTTTCATAATGAAAACTCAATTTTGTTTGGTTAATTAGGGGATTCCACTAAGTAGTATAAGGATGGAATATCTATGTAAAGGAATAGAACCTTTCATAATAAGTTAATTGGTATGAACTCAATTGATGTGAAGCATCTCTAGTGTTAACCATTCTTTTAACCATATAGATGGTAGAAAATTTAAGTTTTAAAATAACCCTACTTACCTTGGACATATTGTTGATGTAGGGTGAGTAAAATAAAGGTCTATGTCAATATAAAATCTATTAGGATAAGTGGGTGTTTAAAAACCCTACTACTTCATCCACTTTAATTTTTAGATTAACACTTAAAATCCTCCTCATAACATGTATATAGATGGATTTCAAAAATAGGATGAAACCTTATTATTTTAGGTTTCAAGATGATTTACTTAGTTTTATTTGGTCTTTTTCATTTACTTTCTTGGTCTTGATTTGAGTCTAAAACTTGTTTGTGAAAAACACATCATAACCAAACACATTTATTATCCACCATTTCTTAAACAAGGAGGAATTGCGTTGGTCAAATCCAAATCATATTTTTCCTTGTTAAAAACCTCATCTTAAACATTGAGTTTCTCTTATATAAATCAACATTGTTATGTTTCTCATTTGAGTCTAGATGATTTTGCAAAATTTTCCAAGTCTTTCACTTTTTAATTCAATTTAGAATCTCACCTTTCGAAGTTCTAGGTTAACATATTAGTCAGATTTTTTGTTTGCACATGACTTGAGTTAACTTTGGTATGATTTTGCTTTTGGGTAGAAAGCCATTTATAGACTCATATTCATTTGATCATTGTGAACTAAGGTTATCTAACATGTTGCTTATGCTCTAAGTTATACAACACATCTTATTATACCTCTTATTACCATTTGGTGGTGTTATGTTGCATATTTGTTCTTAGTTTTATACTTATGAATTCTTGCAGGTTTTAAAATCTTGAGTTTCTTAGTTTACATTGTCACCTTCCTAATCTCAAGGACTTTCTTCCAATTTTATAGTAGAAACTCATCCAAGTTGAACTAACTTTTATGGTATTAATGAATCTCTAAATCTACATTTGGTGTACTAGTTTATAATATATATTTTTGAGTTATCATACCCTCTTCCAAATTATATGATTTCAACCCTACCTAAGGTTGTGTAATTTTGTGAACACTTATTCTAATTATGTGGTAATACACCACCTTATTTTATTAAAGTCTCTTTTGTACCTTGTCACTTGTTTGGAGGAAAAAAAAACTTTGTTAACATTTCTAAAACATTTCCAAATCTTGCCAAACATAGAGAATAATATTTTAGACATGACTCAAATGTACAGTTGTAGTGGGGTCTATTACAACCTTAACTATGAGGAAGATCATTATTATGATGGAAAAGACAATTATGTGGTCTTTGAATATATTCCCACAATCCTAAGATCTGAGGAAGACTATTTGGAATATCAACCCCAAGAGGACAAGGATGAAGCACTCCTAAGTTTGATTGAAACTAGTGAAATATTACCCTTAGACTTTCATATGGAACAACTACACACCTTGGTTTGAGAAGGAGAGAAACAATGAGAACAATCCCTTGTACACATTGCAAAATTGAACATACCTTATTCTAGCAAAGGAAAGTAAATATTCATAGAGTCAAAATCTAATGATCAAGATATTGTCACCAAGATTAAAAAGATAGGTCAATGATATGTAGACTAGACTATCATGGATTTAAATGACTCTTTAGTTGCTACTTCAATACATAATGATGATTCCAAATAATAAGGAAATGTGATTGAATCAACATAATAAAACCAAGTTGAGAACACAACTATGATGGATCAAGGTATCTCAACTGAATAAATCAAGACACAAGGGTTTGTGAAAAATGCTTCACCAGACATGAAACACACATTTTTGAATCATTAAGAACCTCTTATCCTTTTACAAAATCAATGACCAAAACATTCACTATGCATTAAAGATATTGTCTAGAACACTTTGTCTATTTCATCTCAACCAGCACGTACTTTGGTGAATAGACCATAGACTCCCCAAAATCAATAGAACACTTATAATTCAAGGCAACAAATTTTAAGGAATGTTTACCAACCTAGGAATCAATGGCTCACTTACTCAACTCAAGGATCAAACCAAAATAATGTCATGGATCATAGGGTGTATATCCTTAACAAATGCATGTAATAGGTGCACATACCACCCAAAAAAAATTATGTCTCACCCACGAATGCACCAAACATGTAAGAGTGGAATTATATGAAGGATATTATGTCATGATTGGAGAGAGGTAATATAGTAAAGTAGTAAATTTTTTATGAGAGATGTCTATATCCATTTTATTTAATTATTATCCAAGTCCCCTTTCCATCTCATTTTGAGGCATCTAAATTTGACAAATATAAAGGAAAGGGTGACCCTCATGAACACATTCAGGCATTTTTTGTGTTATGCCAAGAGGTTGCATAAAATAACATTTATTTATTTCATTTGTTTCCAAAAATTTTAGTGAGACAAGCTTTAGATTAGCTACTTATGTTACCCAAGGGATCAGTTATGGATTGGAATGACCTATCTAAAAATTTCATCAACCATTTCTCATACAATATTGATCACAAATTAACTATTATTGACTTATGTAAATCCAAACAATGAGATGGAGAAATCTTCATAGCATATTTATAGTGGTGGAAAGAATTGGTTGGTTGATTTCAACATAATTTTCTAAACAAATAGTTGGCAGACATTTTTGCATAGAATTTACACCCTATGGTGGTGCATAATCTATGGCTTGTTTGATTGACCACATTTGAAAAAATATTATACAAAGGGGTGTAGATTGAGAAGGTGCTTATTAAAAAAATCCTTATCAAGATTTACATGTAATGTCAAACATCAAATCAGATGTAATTACTAGTTCAGATGGTTACATAAGCGAAGCTTAAGGGTTTCAATAAGAACAGAAACATGGTAGGGAATGGAATAACTAAATTAAGACATGTATAAATAATGTAGGCTCCATGAGTTCTAAATGTACAATTATCTCCCCCTGATCCACCATCTAATTTACAAAGAGTCCTTCCATAAAGGGTATTTAACAATAAGTTCATAGTCTTTAGTAAATTATAAGAAACTATTTAGGTAGTATTTCAAAAGCTCATAGTATCTAACATGATTGTATGGCCTATACCAAGGCCATTTCCTATAGATCAACCCAAGCCAGATTAGTATCAAGAAAATAAATTTTGTAACTTTCATCATGTTATTTGGCATGGTGCTTATTATTGTATCTAATTACAACACCTTATTGAATATTTGATTGAGAGTGGTAAATTTGAGATTAAGATTGTTCCATAAGAGACTAATTAGAAAATGAGCATCTACAAAGATCCATTTCCTTGACATAATTAATAACCACCAAGGAAAAACTAGAACCAAGAATATAATCAATGACAAAATCAGAGTCAAGGTTAGAATCATAATCAAGATCATAATACCCATGCTAACAACTTGGCTTATAACAACATGCCTTATGACTATAAAAACACTATGGGAATGCATTTATACAACCCACATTGCCACTATCATTATTAAATCTTATGAACCATCCCATAATCCTCACTTTACTAGACCCATTGTTATAGGGTCAATACCCTCTCCCTCTAGTAACACTATGTTGAGTTCACGTAATTCTATTATGCCTTTATTTTCACAAGTTACTATTTATGGACCCCATCCTTCCTCTAATTATAATGGCTCCTTATCGACTCTAAATTACTCAAATGAAACTAGATGCCTATGAGTCACCCTCCAAGGCCCTTTTCCTTCATATTATAATTATAATATCTCCTTTCCACCTCTTAATTTCACAATCACAACTAGACACTCATGAGTTACTCTTCAGGGCCCTTTACCCTCCTCTTCCAACATTTGACCCAACAATAACATTATGCCTTGAAATCCTATCGATGCCTCTATGATTACCAAAAATGTCGTTCATGTTCAAGAACACTTTTCATTTTAGTATTATAGGTATCTAGATCATGAGTAGTAGGTTGTGGCAACTTAATGTTACCTATGGTGAAATAGCAGCAAAGTAATGATTGACTATCCCCATAAATTTATAATAATTGATGGTTGGAAGCCATCATGGTCTAATTATTTATAAATTGTAGAGATCTTATGCTAATACTTAGTGAAGTATGATCAAAACTTAAGCTACAGACTAATCTAAATGGATATTTATAATGAAATTTAAGCTCTAGTGATTTGGTTAAAAAAGAGCAAAAGGGAAGGGTAAGGCAAAAAAAACAAGTGATTGTTGATCCTTGACTCAAATACCATGATAGAGTTTCAATTACAACTAAACCTAAATTTAAACAATATATGATGAAAAATAGTATAAGCTCAATTCTCACCACATACTAAGCAAATTTCTAAGGATAATATGAACTCATATAAGTAAGAACTAGATATGGCTTTAAAGAACTATTACTAAACTCAAAGAGCATAAACACATTTGAATACAAAACAAATGAAAGGAATAAAATTTAAGATCCTTTAATCAAATTAGCATAGGCACAAATTATCAACCCCATATCACAAATCTAGATTTAGAATTTAGAGAAACTATTCAAATTTAAGCTTTAAAACTAACAATTGAGAGAAAGCTATATTAATAATTGACACATCAATTTTGGACAATATATATGGAATTAATTGATAGTATTAATTATTCAAAAGTATACAAATTTTCTCAAAAATATCTACCTTTACAAAAAGGTGATAATGCCTCTTATAAAAAAATCAGGCAGTATACTAGTCAATTACAAGATACAAAATGTAAAAGATATAGTTGTCATTCTTTAGAAAGTTATAGAATCCATTTTTTTTCTACATTAGATTGACCTAGAGGAAAATATGCTAACATACTAGCATATGTATTTTACAAAAAAATATTCCTATTTCAAATATTATAATGTTTTACAAAGAGGAATATTAATTAGCTACTGGGCCTATTGCCAAAGGGTCTCCTTGTTATTCTTGCAGAAGTTCCATAGCCTTTTGATGTTCTTCTTTGACCAAATCCAAATCTACAATAGGCTTTAGGAGGTAGACATTTTCTTTATTAGCTAAGTCATTAAGGTGCCTATCATCTTTGGCCATAGCTTCTTTGATGTTCCTAGCTTTTGCAATCTTTTCTTTAGATGTGAAGATCATGCCCAAAATCCTGCCATTATCACTACTTGATTAACACTAGCTTTTTCCCTTTAACTCTTGCATCATTAAAGTGACCCTATGTTTATATTACACATCATCAATAATCTGTAGGGATTTATTATTGGTAGTATTTACCAACATGGTACCAAGGATATGTTCAATTCTAGTAATTTATTCCTTATCATTAGCCAGGAGTCTATCCAAATTATTTGTCCACACACTTAGAATCTAGATCTTGTCCACTACTATCCCTAATATAGAATTTAGGTGAGAAAGGCTAGTGGTTTTGAATTTAGGGATTCTATCCCTAGTCAAAATGTTAATGAGATCCCTTATCTTGGTCTCAACCTCCTGTCACTCTGTTATTAATCCCTTAGTGACCTCACTTTGTTGGCTTGATGTATATTGCCTTAGCTTTATTGATTTTAATGAATCAAACATACTAAAGAGTAATACTTCAAACATGTTTGTTATAGCCTCAAGCATCGATAAAATGGCCTAGGTCTATAAGTTCTCCTTTTCTAATTTTTGAATCCTTTGTTTCATGCCACCTCTAACTTGGGTGGAGTGAGCCTCTTATAGGATTTAAATATCTTCCTCATAGATGGGTTGTTCACCAAGCTGCTACCATCTAACTTGAGTTAAAATTGTAAAATGTTAAACTTTTTGGAATGTTAAATCCTCTATCCCCACCATGGATTTTCTTATAGTCACCCTTTCTAATCTAGTTGTCTCTATATTGAAATACATGTGGTAGATGACTTTGTGTATTTTGGAGGTTATGGGACCTCTATCTTTGTGTTTCTTGATGCTCTTGGAGCATCCATCTTCTTGTCATCTAGCCCTATAGTAGTTATTATTCTTATCTATTCTTATTGTTTAATTAAATCCCTTATCCATGGATTGACTTCTTTATGCACATCAACATTAATGTATTGGGTCAAATCCCAAGAGTGAGAGTAGCAAGGAATCTTGTGCATTTTTCCATACATAAACCAATCAGGGATGATCGGTCCATGAATGGGGAACTCCTCATTGAATAAGTTGATCTCACTTGTGGGATGAGTGAGAGTCACTAAATAAGTTGATCTCACTTGTGGGATGAGTGAGAGTCAACTTTGGCCTCTTTTATCCAATAGGGACAATTTTTTGTTCTACTTTTATCTTCTTTAGTTGTGCCATTGGGACTAGGTCTAGAGTAACTTCTTTCTTGTTATCTCCCTCAGCCTCCTCTGCTTGAATTTGAGATTCTTCACCTTGTGATTATTCTTCCTCAAATCCATATGCCTCAATACGGACCTTGAGGACATCCTCTACTATTTCATTAGGCTCAAGGCAAATCATATCTAAGTACACAATTGGGTATGGTGGTCTCTAAGGGGGAGTTAAGGATGAAGGTCCCTCATTAAGTCTCTCCTCCAACTTCTCCTTACCAGTGCCCTAAAAAATTTGTGTTGGGGGTTGTGGTACATCCAAATAGGGTTGTTCTTGAGGTGGTCTAGAAGGTATAATCAATAAATGGTATTGAAGTGGATGCATTTTCCATATGTTCCCTATCTTTTCATCACTAATTAATATGTACATAAGCTTGAGGTTGGTTTTTTTAATTTGGTGATCACTTCTTCAAAATTACTAGCCTTTTATGTATAGGGTGTCATGAAGGCCCATTTGGTACTCATAGATTAACTTGGGTAGCTATTTATTCTTCAAATGTGGGCCTATATGAGGTCATCCAATTAAAACACAAAAGAACCCCTATGTCTGGACATGGTGTCCACCTGCTTCCAATCTTACAGAACTATTCTTCTAATTGTCAAAGGAAAGGGATGGAGGAGCCCCTTACTCTTTTATTTTCAAAACCCATCAACACCATGGAGTTGAGATGCAATTTATTGTTTTACCAGCTTGGGAGGAACATAGATATGCAACTTATATTGTTTAGTCAGAATTCCCTCAATTTTGATAATAATGCAATCTAGGTAAAACCAAATATCTCCCATCATCTCCAAATATTTATTAATAAAAGGGCGAATCCTAGGCATAAGAATGCTTATTATGGCTTCCACCACCATAGGATAGACATAGTCATATATGAACTGCATATAGTGTCTATACTTGAAGATATGTAGTTTTGAGTAATGGTGGGAAATTATGGTTCTACCCTCAGGAGACCTATTTTTGATGTTTGGGACCTTGGTGGAAGCTAATAGGGCATCTAATAGATAAGAAATCATGAAGAATTGCTTCCTTTTCTTCCTCTTGATGGCAATAAAGTATTTCCCTAGGAAGACACTAATCATATCCCCTATTAGAGGAAAAAGCTATTTCTCTACTATAAAGTAGACATAAGACACCCAGCTCTTATTGACATATGTAGTTGTAAGGCTCCAAATATTTTGTTTAATAGGGTCATAATTACCCTAATTCCCTCCCTAAACTATAAAATTGGGATTCTTCCCTCAAATTCTTAAAATACATGGTTCTTTTGGAGCAACCATGGCCTAAGAATGGTATCTAGGTCATTTTCACTAGTCCATCCTTTGATTGTGGGTAGGCCCACATGGGGTTTTGAGAGCTTGTATTACTTCTGAAAGGCTAATGGGAAAATGTAATAAACTCTCTTAGAGATTCACTCATCGATAATCCAATCATTATCAACTCTATAATAAATAAAAATTGGAGTAAGTACATCAATATAATGAAGTACCTCTGGTAAGGCAACAACATGGTGGAGGCCAACCATTTAAACTATGACTAAGTCATAGTACTTCCTGTTAACTATGGCAATCCTTTGTTCTTATTTGGTGATGGGATTAACATCTATATGGTACAAAAAATCTTAGACCAATTCTTATTTCCATTATTCAAGGCTATGAAATTCATCTCAGTATCCTTGAAAACCCTTCCTTCATTTTCCTTAGGTACAATTATGTCTCATCTCTCAATTGCTACCTCTGAGCTGCCATAACTTCTTTGATTGTAAACTTTCACAAATGGTCCCTATTTAGCTCTTTCATGCTTAAAACACAATTGAACTTATCCTAAATTCTTTGTAATCAATCTGAGTTTACTTAGGGTCTTTTTATGTAATTTTAGGGCTTCAAAGCTTTAATGGTAGTAGTTCATTTAGAATTTGGATCATGTGTGCTTTATATTTGATTTAAACCTTTAACTTTATATGTTTGCATTATTAGGCACACAACATCTTCTCTTTTATCATTTTCTACTTGCATGGTGCTTATGTGGCATCAATCTGGGACCTTTCATAGTATTTTTCATAAATGCCTTTGAAGCACTAGCCATTGGAATTCAAAAAATGACTTTAATTTCACTCCATTGGATCAAGATCAGAGGCTAAACATGGGCCATTGATTATGATCTAGGCCCTTGCTTGTCATTGGTCTTTTTTGGTACTAAGCCCCCCATGGTTATGCTAATGGAACCTCTACAGGACTTTTGAGCTCTGGTATCCTTATTAGTCATACTTTGAATGTGTGTTCATCATGCATCAATCCTATGGACTCTTAGAGTTTTGTTGAAAATTAATTGATGTCCTTACACCATTGGATCATCCTTCTATTATAAAGCACAAATTGTAAGAACTACAAAGATGCACGAGCCTTAAGTTAGCACATAGACATAAGAGAAATTTGGCTAAAATGCTTTTTCCTAAGTCTATTTCATATTAATAAACATAAAAAAGGCTTAGGTTAAATAATTTTACACCAAGTTTTAAATCAAGACTTATGTTTAAATTTCTTAGGCTAAGGCTTATTTCACGAGATAAACTTTAGGCTAAAGTATTTATGCCTAAGTTTTGGGACTTATAAAAAGGAGACCATGGATCAATATTTTAGGCCAAAGTTTACATTGTCTTTTATAAACACAATTCATACTTTGGGCTAAAATACTTAGTTGAGCTTTAGAACATGTCCAAAGGGGGTAAGTGATACAATTATTAGGCACCAAATTTTGTGATAGAGATTTATTATATTAATAAACACAATAAAGACATGTGATTAAAATCATTTGGGATAAGTTTCATGTTATAATAATCCTTTTAAAAATAAGACTTAATATAAGTATTTGGCCTAAGGTTCACGACATTAAAATAAAAAGTAATGGGGACCTTAGGGTATAGGCTTAGACTAACTCCATTTCTACAAAAAATTAGAATTATGAGGCAATTTCAACATTTAAAGTTCAAAGATTTCATGTATTTTAATGTCCTTCAAATGTTTGCAATCATCTACAAAGTAATTTATAGTCCTTTTAACAACATTTTAGAGTCTATCTTAGTCTTGATCAAAATAACTCATTGGCTTAAATTTGATGGTCTCACGGATGTTAAATACATCCTTACAGACATCAAATAGAGGTCATATAAATGTCAAATTTAGGTTCAAGAAGTTCTTAGCTTTGATGGGCTTAAAGTTGATGATCACACAAACATCAAATACATCCTAATGGGAATTAAATTATGGTTATATGAACATCAAATTTAATCTCATAAAATTCTCATGTCCCAATGCAAGAGTGCCACTTGGCACCTCTACGAGGCCTCATGATATCTCAAACTCAATTTATTATATTGGATCAAGAATCGTGATAAAGCTAGAGCCATCTAATTGTGATTTGGGAGCTTTATTAGATCCCTTTTGACATACAAGCCACTTTCTTATTATTCTTCAAACATGGGAGTGTTATGTGGCAAATCCATGAATCTCCTAGGCTTTTGACTTTTCAATGATGTCTTTGCTCCATCTGATCTTTGATCCATGACAAAGTGAGAACCATTGATCATGATTTGAGTGCTTGAATATGATTATTATAAAGGACTAAGTGCTCAATGTTGTTAATACTCCTTCACATCATCCACTTGAAGGGTCATGAGGAAACATAGACTGTTAGATTTTGGGAGATGCATGTTTTTTATGTTAAGACTCAAGCCTTTCTTTCTTCACTGGATCATGCCCCATGATAAAACAAGAGTTTTTGGATCTAAAAGAAGTAAGGAAATTAATTTATAACTTAGGACTAAATGTGAACTTAGGATAAAGTGTTTATACTAAGGTCTTGTTCATGCTAATAAATATGATGGGGCCTTAGTACTAAAACTTTAGGGTAAGTAGGATAGTAAAGGGAGCCATGATAGAAATTAAATGGACCTTTTTGGCATAAAATTTAGACCATGGTTAGAAATAAAAAGGAACAAAGGAGAAAATAAAAGTGGACCAATCATAATTTTTAAGCTAAGGTTTGGTCATGTTGAAAAATATGACCAAGCCTTAACATCAAAATTAGGCTTAAGTCCAAAACATATTTAAACTATTCTCTCCAAATTCTCCCACCAAATTTGAATTTGAATAAAGGGTTTTTTTTGGGGTTTTGGAACATGAATCTATTAATAAGGGATCCATGAAACCTATAACTTAAAGACATGAAGACCAATCATTGCAATGTTAGGCAAGCTTAAAGAAAAACATAACATAGTAAGCTAATCTTATCAAAAGTTGATGATATTCAAATTCTAATAATGTTCAAAACAGGCCATGCATGCAAGGTTAGGCTTCAAAATATCTCAAGGGTCCCAATTTTTAAAAATGGAGGTATGTTGACCTCAACAAATGGTGATTTTTTGGGGGAAACATAACAATATGTTAGAACCTAGAGATTCTAATTTAGATAAACAACTAAGTCATCCACTCCATTTGAATAGTGTCATTATCTATATCAATTTATGGTTGAAACAAACCTTGTACTTGTGTAATTGGGATCAAACATTAAGACATAGCCAAGCTGTGTGTGTGTTTTGATTCCACTTACTATTTTCCATGGGATTTAAGGGAAAAATTCTAGGTTCTTTATCTTTAATCATTAACACTAACTTAGATCATGATTATATATTCATTAAGAACTATGCTTCTAGTTCAAGGAAGGCTTGGGCATTTCTCTACTACTAGCCAGGTATCCATAGCTCCACTCAAGGCCTTGCTCCACTATCAGCTAGGCATCCATAGCCCCAATAGAGGTTACCATAATACCCTATGTTTTAAAATATTTTGATTTTGCATTGCATACTTAATTTTTTGTGTGTTTTGGTCTTTTATGCTCTCATCAAGGTTGGGAACCAAGGTAACTAGGTCTAAGGATTTGGTCAAATGTTAAATCCTCAAAAAATCACCTATGGATACAACCATTGTCCTAGGCAAGGATGTTTATTACATGTAAGTATGAATGTGTCTCAATAAATTGAACTTAAATCATACAAGTGAAAATATTCTTAAAACCAATTCTAGGTTAGGATAATGCTTAAGTTCTCATGGAACAGTTGGCTTCTTTTATTGGTTTTTACTAGTTTCTTCAAATAATGGCATGAGGCTCACATTTTAGAACCATGGTCAGCATATGTATTAGTTTCATACCTTCATTTATAATATATGGGACTTCAAAGAACTAAATAAACTTCAAGCTCAAGGTTATCCAAAAGGACTTATTGTAATCAAGGAACAAGCCAATGAAAGCAAACACACAATAAAAAGTAGTAAAGCAAGACCAAAAAGGCAACAAACAAATATACACATATTTATATATAAACAAGGGATAGGAAGGAAAGAACTAAAAGAAAATAACAATCCCACCTATACCAAACTTAATCATATTATAGTTTATTCCTTGAAGACCTCAGGAGGAGCAATAAAGAAGTAATGGTTGAGGTAATATCCATTGGTGGCTAGTGTGAACTCTACTCCTTACAAGTCTTTGAGCTTGAAGGTGTTGTCTCCTAGTGTGTTTTCTATTTGATAAGGGCCAATCCATAGAGGTGTGAGCTTGTCATACTTGTCCTTAGGCTCAAATGATTTATCCCAAAGGAGAAATATGTCCCCTTGTCTAAACACCTTCATCTTTGATCTTTTATCAAACCACCTCTTTCCTATGGTCTGATGTTTGTTCAAGTTAGTAAAAGCTCATTCCCTTGCATCTTCCATCTAAATGATGTCTATAAATCTTGACTCTACAAGATCTTAGATTTCCCCCATGTATTATTGCATGAATTTGTATGTGGGTAACTTGAGGGTGATAGGAAATATTGGTTCTTGGCCATACATCAATAGAAATGATGATTCCTTCAAGGATTACTTGATTTTGATCCTATCTACCCATAAGTCATATTTGAGAAGCTTCTGCCAAGTCTTGGGCTTGTCTATAATAGACTTCTTGATTGCCTTCATTAGGTTCTTGTTGGTAGACTCAGACACTCCATTTCACTAGGGGTAGTGGTTGGATGAGAACTTGATATAAATGCCATTGTCATAGACCCATTTTTTCATCTCAATGGATATAAATGCAGATCCATTATCATGCACCAGAGACACTAGAGTTACAAATCTAGTACAGATGCTCTCCTCTAATAAACTAATCACTTCTTTAGTTTTGCATTGTTTGGTGGCTACAACTTCAATTCACCTTATTCAATATTATGTGGTAGTCAGGACATACTTCTGACCTTTAGATGAATTAGGATTGATCACCCCAATAAAATCTAATCCCCATTAAGAAAAGGGTTTGTCAACTAATTACTGGTTATAAAGGCATTATTACCTTTGGTTTCTTCATGCTAAAAATTTGGAATGAGTGACATTCCCTTACATTATTATGGGCATCTTTGAAAATAGTTTTACAATAGTAGCTAGCTCTAAGGATCTTGTGTTTTATGGTTCTCCCAGATGGATGTCCACTGTCTATCTTTTCATGAAAGGTGCTCATGATTTGGGTGGATTTTTCTTGTGAGACACATCTCAGGTAGACTCCTTCAAAGTTCCTTATTTATAATACCCCATATTTGATTAGCTAATGGGCTTCCTTAAACTTTAGTTCTCTCTTTTGTTCCTTATATAATCCTACAGGACAAGTATTATTAATTATTAAATGTATGATTGAATCATACCATTCACTAGCTTGAAAGTTTTGTTGATCAACTTTCATAATACTCAGCTTAGGGATGGTATTAGCAATCATTTGGATCAATCCTTGGCACCTTACTAGTTTTTTTGTCTTCATTTTTATGTCATATTCCTGCAAAACCAACATACACTTACCTTTGTGTTCTCCAAGTTCATTCTAGCTCAACATGAGCTTTGTGATAGGGTTAGGTAAAATAGCATGCACTTTATTTTTGAGGATATAGTGCCTAAATTTATTTACTACCTTGACTAATACATATGCTTGCTTATCAATTAATGAATAGTTTAATTCATCATTCTTAAAGTTAGTACTTATAAAAGCAATTGGGTGATCACACCCACCATTCTTTTGAGTCAAAACTATAGACATAGTATGGTTAGATGCAAACTAATAGAGATAAAAGTCCTTTGAAAAATAATGACCTATTAGGACTGGAGCTTAACTAATGGACCTCTTGATGTCATTGAATGCCTTACTAGATTCTTCATTCTAGTGACCTTAGCATCCTTCTTAGGATGTCATTTAGTGGCTTGACAATCTCTGTAAAGCCATAAATGAACTTTCTTACAAAGTTTATCTTACCAAAAATTACTTTATCTCTTTTCTACTATTTGGAGGCTCTATTCTAGATATGACCTCTACTTTTTCAATATCTATAGAGATCCCATCCTTAGTTATGACCTGACCCAACAATTTGCCTTTAGTAACACAAAATATACTTTCATTGGGGTTTAAGAGGAGATTCCATACCTTCTGGATCTTTCAAAAACTTGTTGTAAGTGCATAAAGTGATCTTCCCTATTTTTAGAAAAAATTGTTAGATCATCCATATATATAATAATACACTTACCAATCAGACCCTGAAAGGCATGATCCATGGCACTTTGAAAGGTAACTCCTAAATTTATTAGACCAAAGGGCATTCTTTTGTAGGCAAAGGTCCCCTACTTGGTTAGTGAACATTTTTTTCATCTTATCTTCCCTATCAACCAACACCTGGTTGTAACCTAAAAATCCATCAAGGAAAGACATCATAGCTGAACCTGAAATAACTTGAACTACATAGTCAAGAGAAGGAAGATGATAGTTATCCTTTTCAAATGCTTTATTTTAATTTCTAAAGTTAATTTATAGCCTAATATCACCATTCTTCTTCCTGACTAGCACCAAATTAGCCACCCAGGTAGAGTGTCTAATGGGAAACATAATTCTAGTATCAATTAATCTCTTGACCTCTTTAAAGATCATTGGTTCTAGCATAAGATTCATAGGTCTTTGATTTTTCCTAAAGGGCTTGAAACTTTATTTAAGGGGTATAGTATGGATGATGACCCTTGGATCAAATATATTTAAGTCATCTTAAGACCAAGCTATAACATCCTTATACCTAGTTAGTAACTCTTTAGCCTTCTTGTTCTTAGTATTGGTGCAGGATTTTCCCATATTTACTAGCTAGGGTTGATATTGGGGGCCAAGATCCATTGAATTTTATTCCTTCCCACTCACCTTGGGAATCTTGGGAACCTTAGCTAGTTTTTCTTGATCAAATAGCCTCTCTAAGGTAATCATGCCTTTGGGGATTTTTTTTCCATTCAACTGAATGACCTTACCTTCAAAATTATCCTTTTTAAATACATTTTCATCAGTCTCATCAATGATCTAAGCCTCAAATGCTCTAGAATTAGTTTTGAAATCTAAAATCTATTGATCATCACTAAAGATCTGAAAATGATTAACATTATCAAGCATTGAAGGATAGGGTATCAACTCAATGCTAAAGTTAGGTGAGTCTTAGTTGGGAATGGGGTTGGCTGTAGTAGATGCCAACTCATCAAAAACTTGGTTCTCTTCTCTTGGGATGGAGACAATACCAAAAGAATCAAAATACTCAATGAGATCCTCGATCCTAAACTTATACCTCTTAAGGTATGAGAGTTTGCATTGATATTTGCTTCTCACCTAATTGACTACTAGTGCTGAGTCCCCATAGACTAGTACTTCTTTGACTTTATTATTTATATAAAATTTCAAACCTAGGATAAGGGCCTCATATTCAAAAAGATTGTTAGTGCAATGGAATTTAATTATATAGGATGCATGATAATTTTTACCACTAGGATTAGTTAGGATAACACCAACTCCATATCTATCCTTACACCTAGCAACATCAAAATGTAACTTCCATAGTCTAGGAACAACATGAGTACTTTTATCATCACATACATTTGTAGCCTCTAAGATGAAAACCCTTAAGTCTAAGTTAATTATTTTAACCCTTTCATTCATAACATTGTACTTGGTGATCATGTGCTTCATCCTTGGTTATATTTCAACCCTGATTTGGTTTGGTACTCCCTTCCAAGGTAGTCACAAATATGAACACTCTATGGACATGTAACTATTTAAATCCTTGGTCTATTCCATGCTTAAAAAGATCACATAAACATTAGGAATATCAATATCTTGGATATCAATAAACTGTAACACTCTAAGCTCAAAATACAATTACATATGAGCATTTAAAATGTCCTCAGTTACCTTGACTCTAGATTTATCTAATTGGGTGACAACCCTATTAGACTTAATTGGTGTTAAGCCAAGTTATTTGCATATACCTATAAGCATGATATTGGTGGATGCACCAGAATCAAATAAACAATTATACAAATTCTTACCAAACATCTTGACTATGAGCAGGAAAGGAGAAGACTCTACCTTAGCTTTGTGCATAGTCACATTAACATGGTCAACCTTGGGTGGTTTGTTGGACTTCTTTGATAGTGATTCTAACAAGAGGTCCCTTTTTTTTATAATATGTGTCAACTAATGTAATGTAATGTTGGCCTTTATCTTCTTCATATCTTCAACTATATTATATCTAATTTTATTATAAGAACTAGTAATATTAATGTTGGGCGTAGAGGTACTCCTTTTAGGTGGCTCTATATTATTGCTTGAAGAAGTGTCTAGAGGAGTTTAAAAGTTATTTGGAGGCATCGAGGTAGTTAAAGGCTGCCTCTAATCTCTACTCCTCAAGGGATAAGTCTTATTCAATAATTTTTGGAAGGCTTGTATCTCCACAGGGATCTCATCAGGGTCATTCTCTTCTTGAAAGTGAAAATCAAAGGTCTCCACTATGAAGGCTTGATCAGATGATTTGGATCCTAAGGTACCTATACCACTTTACTTTTTATGGATTACTTAAAACATATCCAAACCTTCTTTTAAAGGTTCAAAATCTTTTCAAAACTCTATACAATCAATCTTGCCATGCTTGGATGTAAAATGCACTCTATAATAATCAGGTAATGCAATATCAATAAGATTAATGTCCATAGTCTTATTGCTAGAATATGGTTCATTATTATTATTGTTATGGAAAATATCATTCTAAAACCTATTGTTTGTCCTATTAAACCTTTGAAATTAGAAGATCCTACCAAATCCTTCACCAGTATTGCCTACTTATTTCTTTAGCTAAAAGAAATTAGTGCTCAATTTTTGAACCATTTTCAAGATAAACTACTTCTCATTCTTATGGGTTTTATAATTGTGCACCTTGTTATTTTTAGTACCAGTAGTTTCTAATAAATCTCTTTGATCATTTACATTGAAGTGATTAGTAGGATAACTCAAAATTCCTAAGTTTTGATTGGGAGCAACATGACTCAAGGGTAGTTGATTGAGATTTGGGAGTTGATTCAAGGCTAGAATATTATGGTTGTTGTTGGGGAAGATGTTTAGTATGGGCATATGTGGGTTAATATTTGGGAATAAGTAGGCCATTTATCCTTGGGGTTACATTTTTCATTGATGATCACTAATTTAGAATAAGCCCTAGTTAATGAAGGTATAGTTGGAATGGATCTCTTCAAAAAAAGAGGTCATGGGATCCACTGCATCTTTGTAGATTTCTAAAGATAGAATATCATTAGGTTTATAAGGTTATATGTTCCTACTATAAATATTCTAAAATATAACATTAAAGGACCTTATGGGCTTTCTTTCATCCCTTTTAATGGTGGTGAACTGGTGATAAATGACACATGAACTAATAATTTTACCAAATGGGTCTATAAAAACATTAGTAAACCCATCCCAACTAGTGATATAATTATCAAGAAAATTCAAAAACCATTCATAAGCAGCATATTTTAAAGTAAATGGAAACAACCTAAATGCTACATCCTCATGCACAACATTTAACAACATTAAAGTAGCTTTAAAAGACTTAATGTGCTCTTTAGTAGTCATTATACCAGTTAGACTAAATGTAGGCAAATACTTTTCAGGGTTACATGGAAGATCATGTACCACACCTAGCACATTATTTAAAAATTCTCCCAACCAAGCCATACCTAGATGAAGGCTGAAGGCAAATTTACCGTGAACAGTTGAAGTTGGCAAAGATTTGGATCTCTTATGTCTACCTTTATCATGCCTACTTCTGTGAACCTAAAGTTCAAGAAAAAGTTATATTATCTCTGATTGTGATCTAGTTTGAATCCTTAGCAATTCCATCTTAAAGAGTGAAGATCCTATTTGAGATATAATGTATCAATTTAATCTTTATAATGAACAAGGATTAAACCTGCACATTAAGCTCATTTTGCAAAAATTATATAAATAACAATAAAGGACATTAATCTTTGCCTAAGATAACTCAAAGATGTGTCCAATTATGAGAATATAATCTATATTTATAATTCTAAGCTCAAATAAACTTAAATCTATTGAATATATGCCATCCTTAAATTTAAAATAAGTTGTTCTAAATTTAAATACTATGGATTCTCAAGTCTTAGGCCAAATTTACCAAAAACAAGCATCAAACCTCAAATAAATATTATCTTTGTCTAAGGAAGCACAAAGATAGATCAAAGACCAAAAATATCAATGATATTTACACTTCTAATAAAAGGATTACTCAAAATTACAAATATAACATCAATCTTAGATTAAAATAGACTAAGATCAACAAAGATTCAACCAATTCATAGAGATGGCCTTCCTTTAGTGCCAGTAGAACTTATTGATGCCTCTATATATACCATATATGTCCTTAGTGTTTAATAACACTTCTCAATTTAGAATTATACAGATCTAGAGAATGAGTTACAGGTTGTGGCAACTTAATGTTACCTCTAGAGAAATAGTGGTAAAGTAATGTTTAATGATCCCCAAAAGTTTATATTAATTGATGGTTGGGAGCCATCATGGTCTAATTATTTGTAAATTACAAATATCTTATGCTAATACTTAGGTAATTATGATCAAAACTTAAGCTACAGACTAATCTAAATATGTATTTATAATGAAATTTAAGCTATAGTGATCTGGTTAAAAAAGAAGAAAAAGGGAAGAGTAAGGTAGAAATAAAACAAGTGATTGTTGATCTTTGACTTGAATATCATGATAGAGTTTCAATTACAATTGAACATACATTTAACTAATATATGATGCAAAATATCATAAGCTCAGATCTCACCACATACTAGGCAAATTTCTAAGGATAATATGAAGTCATACAAGTAAGAACTAGATTTGGCTTTAAAGAACTGTTACTAAACTCAAATAACATAAACACATCTAAATATAAAATAAATGAAATAAATCAAATTCAATATCCTTTATAAAATTTATCATAAGCATAAATTAGCAACCCTGTATCACAAATCTAGATTCAAAATTTAGAGAAAGTATTCAAATTTAAGCTTTAAAACCAACAATTGAGAGAAAACAATATTAACAATTGACATGTCAATTTTGGACAATCATTGTAGAATTACTTGATAGTATTAATTGCTCAAAAGTATACAAATTTGATCAAAAATATCTCCCTTTACAAAATGGTAATACTACCTCTTATAGAAAGATCAAGTAGTATACCAATTAGGTACAAGATACAAAATTTACAAAAGATAAGGACAATTATCCTTTAGAAAGTTCTAGAATATATTTACTTTTCTAAATTAGACTAACCTAGAGGAAAATATACTAATAGACTAGAATATGCCTTTTGCAAAATAATATTCTTATTTCAAATATTACAACATTTTATAAAGAGGAATATTAATTATCTAGTGGGCCCATTTTTGAAGGGTCTCCTTGTTGTTCTTACAGAAGTTCTATAGCATTTTGATGTTGTTCTTTTACCAACACTAAATCTATAATGGATTTAAGAAGAAGACCTCTTCCTAATCAATTAAGTCATCAAGGTCCCTATCATCTTTGGCTATAGCTTCTTTGATGATCCTAGCTTCTGTAGTCTTTTCTTCAACTATGAAGATCATGCCCAAAATCCTACCATTATCACTACCTGATTGACCTTGGATTTTTCCCTTTATCTCATACATCACTAAATTGACCCTTTATTTGTAATCTACATCATCAATAATCCCTAGGGTTTTAGTCTTCATAGGATTTTCCAACATGGTGCCAAGGAATTGTTTAATTCTAGTAATTAATTCCGTATCATCAGCCAAGAGTCTATCCAAATTCTTTGTCTACACACTTAGACTCTAGATCTTATTAACCACTATCCCCAATATAGCATTTAGGTGAGCCAGGTTGATGATTTAAAATTTAGGGATTCTATCTCTGATCAAAATGCTAATAATATCCCTTATCTTGGTCTCTACCTCTTTCCACTCTATTATTAATCCCTTAGCCACCTCACTTTGTTGGCATGATGTATCTTGCCTCAACTTTGTTGATTTTAAAGAATCAAACATATCAAATAATGATGCTTCAAACATGTTTATTATATCCTTAGGCACTAATAAAATGGTTTGAGTCTCTAAGTTCTCCTTTTCCTTTTCTAAATTTGTAATCCCTTGTTTCATGCCCTTGATGCTAGCTTTGACTTGGGTGGAGTGAGAATCTAATAGGCTCTCAATATCTTCCTCATGGATGGGTTGTTCACCAGGATACTACCCTCCAACTAGACTTAAACCTGTAAAAGGTTCAAATTTTTAGAATGTGAACTCCTCTATCCCCCCCATGGCATTTCTTGTAGTTACCCTTTCTATTCTAGTTGTCTCTAGATTGAATTTCATGGTGGTAGATGACTCTATGTATTTTGGGGGTTATGGGCTTCTATATTTGTGTTGTTTGATGCTATTGGAGCATCCATCCTCTTGTCATCTATTCCTACATTAGTTATTATTCTTCTCTCTCCTTGTTCTTTCATTAAATCCATTATCCATGGCTTGATTTCTTTATGCACATCAACACTAATGGATTAGGTCAAAGCCCAAGAGTGGGAGTAAGAAGGAATATTCTGTATCTTTCCATACATAAATTAATTAGGGATGATTGGTCCATGAATAGGGAACTCCTCACTAAATAAGTTCATCTCACTTTTGGGATAATTGAGAGTCAACTTTGGCCTCTTCTTTTAGTAGGGACAATTACCAATTCTACTTTTCTCTTCTTTGGTTGTGCCACTAGGAATAAGCCTAGGGAAACGTCTTTCCCTTTATCTCCCTCAGCCTCCTCTGCTTTAATCTAATCTTCTTCATCTTATGTTTCTTCCTTGAAGCCATATGCCTTAAAAATGACCTTGAGGGTGTCATCTACTATTTCATCAAGCTCAAAGGCAATCATATCCAAGTGTTCAATTGGGGATGGTGGTCTCTAAAGGGGATCTAAGGATGAAGGTCCCTCACCAGGTCTCTCCTCTAACTTCTCCTTACTAATGCCCTAGATAATTTTTGATGGGGTCTATGGTACTTCCAACTAGGGATGTTCCTAAGGTGGCTTGGAAATTCTAAGCAATAAATAGTATTAAAGGGGATGAATTTTCCATATTTCCCCTATCTTTTCATCACTAGTTAATATGTGCATAATCTTCAGGTTGGTTTTTTAAAATTTGGCTAGCATTTCTTCAAATATGATGGCCTTTATGTATAGGGTGTCATCAGGGCCTAGTTGGTGCTCATAGATTGGATTGGGTAGTTGTTTTTTCTTTAAATGTGGTCCTACCACATCATTTAGATCCCACTATCTAAGGTCATCCAATTGAAAAACAAAAGAGTCCCTATGTCTAGACATGGTGTCCACCTACTTCTAATCCTGTAGAACTATTCTTACAATTCTCAAAGGAAAGGGAAGGCCTTTCATCTTCTCTTTGTAGACCCCATCATCACCATGAAAAAGTTGAGATGCAATTTATTATTTTTCTAGCTTGGGAGGAACATAGATAGGCAACTTGTATGGTTGAGTCAGAATTCTATCAATTCTGATAATAGTGCAATCTAGGTAAAACCATATATCTCCCATTAGCTCTACATATTTATTAATCAAAGGGGGAATCCTAGGCATGGGAATCCATATGAAGTCTTCCACCAATGCAAGAAAGACACATTCAAACATGAACTGCATATGATGTCTATACTTGAAGATATGTAATTTTGAGTAATGGTGGGAAATTGCGGTTCTACCCTTAGGAGACTAGTTTTTTATGTTTGAGACCTTGGTGGAAGCTAGTAGGGAATCTAACAGATAAGATATCATGAATAATTTATTGTTTTTATTTCTCTTGATGGTAGTAAATTATATCCTTAGGAAGACACTAATCATATTCCCTATTATAGGAATGAGATCTTTCTCTACCATAAATTAGACATAAGATACCTAGCTCTTATTGAAATATGTAGTTGTAGGGGCTCCAGATATTATATTTAATAGGGTCATGATTACCTTAATTCCCTCCCTAAATTGGATAATTAGGATTCTTCCCTCAAAGTCCTATAATACATGGTTCCCTTGGAGAAAAGATGGCCTGAGGATGGTATCTAGGACATTTTCATTGGTCCATCCTTTGATTATGGGCAGGTCCACATGGGGTTTTGGGAGCTTGTTGTACTTATCAAATGCTAGTGGGGAATTGTAAGCAATTCTCCTAGAGATTCCCTCATGAATAATCTAATCATTATCAATTCTACAATCAATAAAAATAAGAGCAAGGATGTTAATATAATGAAGTACCTCTGGTTTAGTAGTAGTATGGTGAAGGCTGGCCATTTGAACTATGACTAGGTCATAGTATCTCCTATTAACTATGGAAATCATTTATTCTTCTTTGGTGATGGGATTCATCTCCTCTATGGTTTAGAAGAGCTCAGACCAATTCTTATTACCTTTATATAGGGTTGTGACATCTAACTCAGTATCCTTGAAAATCCTGTTGGGATGAATAACCAGAAGCACACAATTGATTACCAAGCAACTTAATTTGCGGAAATAAACCAAAATACACAAGTAACTAGAATTCAAAAATAACACATGATATGAGAGACAATACACAACTTGTATTAAATACTCTTTCAGAAGGAAATACAACAAAGAAGGCTACCACAATCCTTCTTCCTTACACACCTCTAAGGCTCCCACACCTCTAGGGCATAAACAATAAATCTTCCCTCAAAGCTCTCTCTTAGGTCCCAACACCCAACTCAAACATAGAGTTGGTGTTCACCTTACACCTGTGCTCCATGCACTCCACAAGTGCTCCACACACTCCACAAGTACACACTGTACTCCAGGTAGACCTTGCCTGATTTTGCTCCCTATTATGTTGCTATCCTCTCTAATCTTGCACACCTACAAATCAACCTGGTTCTACACACCTGTGAACCTTGACCTTACACACACATACACCTGCAAATCAATGATCTTACTTACCCATGCAGATCTCCTATCGTATCCATGCTCACCTAATGACCAAGATCATACATACATGAAGAACCCTATTGATTATCCAATCCAGCACCCACACTTGGTACTGTGGCACTAGGAGGAACACACCATTGCTCTCTTCTCTCTGAAGGAGCGTATTTTCTCTCTTACTCTCTAGCACTGGTTTACAATACAACCAATGAGTCTCTTAAATAGATCTCATGTAAACAATAATTAGACACGTAATTACAATAATTAGATCTGCAACTCTCAGTCTAAAATTAGCTCTTGACATGCAAACACTTGGTTCGTTAGCTAACTGCACGTAAAACACTCAGTCCAAACCACATAGGTGACTGACATCAGTCCCTATCTACCTGGGGTTGCCGATGCTAGCTGACTTTTGACCAACGTCAGTTGCTTCCTATCTCTTACCTACTGACATCGGTTGGCCTGACCGATGCCGGTGCCTGACACACTCAGCAACCTTCCTGAAACCTCCTCCATGTCTACATCAGTGAAGCTTTTAGCTCCACAACCTAACAATCTCCCACTTGGAGATAAATAGCTGCACTGTACCTCTACCTATACCCCATCTAATCTATTTCTTGGCTTGTATCCCTCTTCAAGCTCAATCCTGAAGATAACCCACCACACAACTTGTGATGTACCTCCTGTCATCTGAGTACCCTGCCGCATCCAAACCTACAATCCCATGTAGTGAAGTCCTGACCTTGAATAGCATGAATCCCTGTTGTTGGTCCCTCTCAAATACTTGAGAACCCACTTCCCCGAATTGGCTCCTAACTCTCTGACAACACCCAACACTTGGGCAAACTCAGGCCTATACCAAACCTCATGTGATTTCAAACACTGAACTGTCTAGCCCTTAGTGTGCTCTAATTCTACATCCTACATAGTGAACCTTACCAACACTTGATTCACATCAGCTCCCACTCGAGACAAAATCAACCTGTGATCTCCCATGTCCCCCATGCCAAAGAATTTCATTGCTCTAAATTCTTCATAGCAAACCACTAAACTAATCTTACCCTTAGCTTAGCAAAACACTGTATGTACAAACCTGCTAGCAAACATACCATCCACAAATAGTAACAAAATGATGTTGCAATCATCATCCACCTGGTAAGACAAACCACAGTAGTTACCCTGACATTGACTAAAGTCATGCTTTGTCATCCCACTATCAAAACCTGTACCACTGTCCTGCAGCTTCCTCAAAACCATATGCCTTGGCCTTCCATCTCACATGTCCATTCTCTCTATTCTTCAACTAAGGTATCCATTCGTCTCTGTGCTTTCATCCGACTGGAAACCCTACCAAATCTCCCGCTTGGTTTTGCAATCTCTCCATGCCATGCTCCCACTGTTTCCTGGATCCTTCCTGCTCTGTAGTCAGCAACTAGTATAAAGAAGAGGAACAATGAATATGAGGCTTACTTACCATCTTCAGTCCTCCATATGGGCATTTGAGACTCCTTGGCAGTGTGTTGTCCACCCAAAATCCATTATAGTGACCGATCTCAATCACCACATAGTCTGCATCTGACCGACATCGATTCCTGTGCCTGTCCTGACTACCAACCCTACCGACATTGGTGTCCTCCTGCTGTCGACGTCGGTCCTCATGATTGACGTCGGTCTTACCTACTATCGATGTCAGTTTTTCTACCTACGTCGGTACCTGTGTTTGCCTGTGAGTGATGACTTTTTCCCTACAAGCTCCTTTGAATCAAGTCTCATGTCCAAACTGCCCTGCCTAGAAGTGTCCAGCCCCATCCATTCGTCT
The DNA here is from genome assembly GCA_037957365.1 of Torreya grandis. NCBI lineage: Eukaryota > Viridiplantae > Streptophyta > Pinopsida > Cupressales > Taxaceae > Torreya > Torreya grandis. The sequence continues at coordinate 978,710 of JARHVA010003848.1, forward strand.
CTATCCGCCATCTCCTCCATAAACACCAAGGCTTTCTAGTTCTTAAGCCTATCAAATATATATGTCTTCCACTTAAGAACATGCATCTCCTTCCTGCTCATGTGACCACGCCTACGAAGCCACATCTCTACAACAAAAGAAGAATCAGTAATATAAACAAGTAGATAAAGAGTACCTATTTTCTTACCACTAGCTAATTCAAGTGCATCCGCTGTGAGAGCTCTCATGCATCTCTCATCACCCAAACTTTCTAAAGAAATTAGCCATATCTCCAAACCTGGGACCTACATGACCTCCTTCAACACCCATGTGTTGGCCGCCTGCGATTTCAGCTTCACTTCCCCTTTGCCAATTCTTTGGCAAGGCTCACCAGCTCCTCTCCCTGGGGTTACATGGAAAGAGGCAACATAATCTATTATCCAAGATTTAACTTTATCCAAGAAACCTCCCAGAGCATCCTGTGCAACAACCCCTGCAACATCTGCATCTTTAGTTCCTTCATGCTGATCTACTACCAACCAACAATATTCTTTTCCCTGCTCTTTCTTTCCATAGGACCGTAAGTGACCATCTGTGCTTTTCAACTCCTCCATTCTTAGCTTACTTTGATCTACCATTGCTATACTCCCACTCGATCAGAAACCCCTAAGAGTGACCTATAACCAAACACAAAACTTGCTCCCTACAACCTTAGCTTTGATACCACGTGTTGGGATGAATAACCGAAAGCACACAATTGATTACCAAGCAACTTAATATGCGGAAATAAACTAGAATACACAAGTAACTAGAATTTAGAAATAACACATGATATGAGAGACAATACACAACTTGTATTAAATACTCTTTCAAAAGGAAATACAGCAAAGAAGGCTACCACAGTTCTTCTTCCTTACACACCTCTAGGGCTCCCACACATCTAGGGCATAAAAATTAAATCTTCCCTCAAAGCTCTCTCTTAGGTCCCAACACCCAACTCAAACATAGATTTGGTGTTCACCTTACACCTGTGCTCCACGCACTCCACAAGTACACACTATACTCTAAGTAGACCTTGCCTGATTCTATTCCCTATTGTGTTGTTGTGCTCTCTGATCTTACACACCTGCAAATCAACCTGGTTCTGCACACCTGTGAACCTTGACCTTGCACACACATACACCTAAAAATCAATGATCCTACTTACCCATGCAGATCTCCTATCGTAGCCATGCTCATCTGATGACCAAGATCATACATACATGAAGAACCCTACTGATTCTCCAATCCAGCACCCACACTTGGTACTGTGGCACTAAGAGGAACACACCATTGCTCTCTTCTCTCTGAAGGAGCTTATTTGCTCTCTTACTCTCTAGCACTGGTTTACAATACAACCAATGAGTCTCTTAAATAGATCTCATGCAAACAATAATTAGACACATAATTACAATAATTAGATCCGTATCTCTCAGTCTAAAATTGGCTCTTGACATGCAAACACTTGGTTCGTTAGCTAACTGCATGTAAAACACTCAGTCTGAACCACACAGGTGACCGACGTCGGTCCATGTCTACCTGGGGTCGCCGATGCTGGCTGACTTTTGACCAACATCGGTTGCTTCCTGTCTCCTACCTGCCGACGTCAGTTGGCCTGACTGATGCTGGTGCCTGACACACTCAGCAACCTTCCTGAAACCTCCTCCGTGTCTGCATCAGTGAAGCTTTTAGCTCCACAACCTAACAAATCCATCTTTTTTTGTTTATAGATAGGTACAACTCTATCTCATCTCTCAATTGCTACCTCTAATCTACCATATATTATCTACTTGAAAACTTTCAAAACAAGATCACAAATGATCTTTGGTTAGATATTTCATGCTTAAAACCCAGTTGAACTTATCCTAAATTCTCTATAATCAATTCAAGTTTACTTAGGGTCTTTCTATTCAAGTTTAGTGATGTGAATCTTTAATGGAGGTATCTCATTTAAAATTTAGCTCATACATGTTTCAAATTTTATTTGAACCTTTGCTTTTATAAATTTACATTCTTAGGCACACAAGATCTTCTCTTTTGTCATTTTATGCTTGCATGGTGTTTATGTGGCATCAATCTAGGACCTTTCATGGCATTTTTCATAAATACCTTTGAATTACTAGCCATTGGCATTCAAAAAATGCCCTTTATTTCACTCCATTGGATCAAGATCAGAGAATCAATATAGGCCATTAATTGTGATCTAGGCCCTTGCTTGTCATTGGTCTATTTTGGTATTGAGCCTCATGGTTATTCCACTTGGTACCTCCATGGGACTTTTGATCTTTGGTATCCTTGTCAATCATACTTCAAATGTGCATTCACCATGCATCAAGCATGTGGGCTCTCAGAGTTTTATTGAAATATAATCGGTGTCCTCATGTCGTTAGATCATCCTTATGTGATGAAGTGTGAGCCATAAGATCTACAAAGATTCATAGGCCTTAATTTAGTGCATAGACATAAGAGAACTTGGGCTTAAATATTTTTTTCTAAGTCTATTTCATATTAATAAACATAAAAAAATACTTCGGTTAAAGTATTTTATGTTAAGTTTTAAATCAAAAGACTTAGGTTTAAATATCTTAGGCTAAGGCTTATTTTGTGAAATAAAATTTAGGCTAAACTATTTATGCCTAAGTTTCAAGACTTATAAAAAGAGGACAATGGATAAATATTTTAATCCAAATTTTATGTTGTGTATTATAAACACAACACATACTTTGAGATAAAATACTTAGTTGAGCTTTAGAACATGTCCAAAGGGGGTCTAAGTGATACAATTATTAAGTGTCAAATTTTATCATAGATATTTATTGTATTAATAAATAAAATAAAAACCTTTAGTTAAAATCATTTGGGCTAAGTTTCATGTTATAATAATCATTTTTAAAATAAGACTTAGTATAAGTATGTAGCCTAAGGTTCATGACATTCAAGCAAAAAACAATGGGGACCTTAGGGTATAGTTTTAGACTATCTCCATTTCTACAAATATTTAGACTCATGAGGCATTTCAATATTTATAGTTAAAATATTCCAAGAATTTAAACATCCTTCAAAGGTTTCTAGTTATCTACAAAGCAATTTATAGACCTTTTAACAACATTTTGGAGTTTATCTTAGTCTTGAGGAAAACAATTCATTAGCTTAAATTTGATGGTCTCCCATATGTTAAATACATCCTTATAAACATTAAATAATAGTCATGTGAATGTCAAATTTAGGCTCATAAAGATCTTAGCTTTGATGTACTTAAAGTTGATAGTTATATGAACATCAAGTACATCCTCATAAGCATCAAATGATGGTCACACAAATGTCAAATTTAAGCTCATTAAATTCCTTTGTCCTAATGTGAGAGTGCCACTTGGCACCTCTATGGGGCCTCCTAGGATCTCAAACTTAATTCACTCCATTGACAAAGAATTATGATGAAGTGAGAGCCATCTAATCGTGATCTGCGACCTTGCTCATGATTGGTCCCTTTTGACATGCAAGTCACTTTGCTATTAATCTTCAAAAGCAAGAGTGTTGCATGGAAATTCCATGAAGCTCCTAGTATTTTGAATTTTCAATGATATCTTCACTCCTTCTAATCTTTGGGTTATGATGAAGCAAGAACCATTGATCATGATTCAAGTGCTCAAACTTGATTGGTCTAAAGCACTAAGTGTTTAGATTTATTAGGATTCCTTTTCATCATCTGGTCGAAGGGCCATAAGAAGGTGTAGACCATTAGATTTCATGAGATGCATGTTTTTTAAGTTAAGACCTGAGCCTTTCTCACTCTATTATATCATGCCCCATGATGAAGTAAGAGTTATTGGATCTATAAGAAGAAAGGAAATTAAGTTAGAACTCAAGACTAAATATGAACTTAGGCTAAAGTGTTTAGACTAAGGTCATGTTCAAGCTAATAAATATGATGGGGCCCTAGTATTAAAATGTTATGCTAAGTAAGAGATATTAAAGGGAACTATGGTAGAAAATAAAGGAACCCTATTAGCAAAAAATTTAGACCATGATTAGAATTCAAAAGGAACAAAGGGGAAAATAAAAGTGGAATAAGTATAATTTTAAGGATAAGGTTTGGTCATGTTGAAAAATATGACAAAGCCTTAACATTAAAATTAGGCTTAAGTCTAAAACATATTTAAACTATTCCCACCAAATGTTCCCACCAAATTTGAATTTGAACTAAGGGTTTATGCCAAGGTTTTTAGAACATGAATCTATCAGCAAGGGCTTCATGAAACCTATAACTTAAAGACATGAAGACCAATCATTAGTAATGTTAGGAAAACTTAAAGCAAAACATAACACATTATGCTAATCTTATCAAAAGTGGATGATTTTCAAATTCTAATAAGTTCAAAATAGGCCATGCTTGCAGGGTTAAGCTTTAAAATATCTCAAGGGTCTCAATTTTCAAAATTAGGGGTATGTTGACCTCAATAGATCCAAATGCAAATACTATGCTAGCTAAGGCTAAACTATCTTGTCCTACTATTGAAAGGCCTTATAGTTTATCAGACCAATTGAGTAAAACCCTTGCACAAATTTCTATTTTAGATCTCTTGCATACGTCTAAAATCTATAGAACTATCTTGAACAAACTTTTACAAAAATCCACTATTCCCAATGATATTAATCCTAAATAGTTATAAATACCTGATAAACATTTATTTTTATTTTAACATGTCTTATTTGATCAAAATAAATGTCCACCATTAGTCCTAACCATAACAACCCACTATATATTGAGGTTATTATTAAAAACCATAAGATCAAGTGGGTTCCTATAGATAATGATTCGGGTTTGAACATAGTGTCCCTTAAACTAGTTCAGAGATTGGCCTACATTGTAAAGGACATTCAACCAGAGATGATCACCATAAAGGCTTATGATAATGTTGAGATGGAATCTTTTGGTACTATTTGACTTTTGATCATTGTTGGGTCTTTGTCCCATCACACATTGTTACATATTATAGCTATTGAGTTTCCTTATAACATACTTTTTCGTCATGCTTCGATCCATGAAGTATAAGCCATTTCATCCACCTTTCATTAGTGCCTTAAGTTACCCCATTATGGGATCAAGGTTACTATTCTTGTCGACCTACAGCCTTATCAGTATTGCAAACATTTAGAGGTTGAATTCCATAATTACAAGTATTGTCCTAGTTTCAAATTCATTATAAATAAGAATAAGAAAATAGTTTCACATCCACAAAAAATCAATTATATCAACCCTAGTGACCTTACATCCACTTTGGATGATCCATTTCCCACAAATCTTGTAAAAAATATTCTTATAGAAGACGTGGGCATTTCTATAGACTAGGAATTTGACTCAAGAGAGGTGTTAGTATCTTGTTAGTGATAAAATGAAATCAAATTGAAAAACCAACACACTAGATAACATATATCTCTAGGCCTAGTTACTTGATTGAGATTATTTAAAAATATTATAATGGAAACACAACTAAAACATGAAAGAGAACAAATATTTTTCCTCCCTTGAAAGATCCAAATTAACTTGTAGTAGTGGCTTGCTCAGCTTGTGCTCATGAAGTCTTCATCAAAGGAGACTTTGCTATCTCCTCTTCTCCTTGGCACCTTGTGGCTTTGGCTTGGTTTGGCTTGGCTAAATATTTGTACATTATAACACTAATTATCATGAAGCTTTGGAATCAATTTATCATTATAAATTTGGCATGTGAGAGCTTCAAATTTAATAGGTAAGGCATCCTATTTATAGATTTTTAGAATGGTTTGAGGATCAACCATGATCATCCATCTCAAGATTGAAATGTGTTGCCATTAATAAATACAAATATGAAATTCATTATAAAAATATCCCCATTAATATTTGGGATAAAGGGGTATTGAATAGGCATGGAGGGTCGTAATGAGGCATGGGAGACCTATAATCCTGATATTTTATACATATATGGCTTATGGATGCCACCGCATATGATGATGTCACCTGATGATGTAGTTAATAGAAATAAATTTCCAATAAATATTTATTCAACAAGTTCCATGTAAAATTAACTTAAGGCCCTAATTTTGTTTAATTAGCCTAAAACATGATTAGTCAACTTTAGTGCAAATTTTGGCTCTTGGTGCATAAATTAATCAAATTGGTCAAAATGTCTTGTTATTGGCTCAAAATTTGATTAGATTGTAATTAGGATTTGATGTTAGATGCGTTGGAACTTTATTTTAATTTAGTATTTTACCAACACCAAATAACAAAGGCACATATCTCATGAAAGAGATTTGATAGAAAAGAGCAATCCAGAGCACCCAAGTGCAAAATTGGCATTTTGACTCAAAATAATCTATTCAAAGTTAGTTAACCCATAATTACACTACCCTATTTAATGATACTCTAGACAAAATTGGAACTTGAATATATCAATTTCAACTCATTTAATTCATTTTAGTGCTTTTAGGCCAAATTGTGCGCTTTGGTGGAAATTAGTCAAAAGCCTGGTTGGAGGTTATCAGTTGCCAGATTTAGGTGTCTATAGTTTACCTTTGTTTGGGAAGGCATTGCAAGCTATAAGAATAGTATAATATTCTCAAATAATGAAAAGGTCATGTATGCCTAAAACTTCAATGATGATAAACTAACTACATGATGCCCCCTCAAGGTAATGGTTAGCACAAGGAAAGGTTAACAAATGGTCCCTTGAAAGAAAGAATGGAGATGAGGGGACCAAAGAAATGGAAAATGATGGGAAGAGAACATAATGATATTGAAAAAGTATTAAAAATCATTTATAATTCAAGTGGTATGGTGTACTATGGTTTTCCAAAAGGTGGTTATAAGCATTGTACCTCAACAGTGGCAACATGGTATGAGAACACAATGATTTTCCCAAAGGCAATAATAATCCTTGAGAAGATAGAGCTACCCCAGTTAAGACAAACAAACAAGATAACAAAATTACATTGTATGGGTATAAAAATTAAAGTGGTGACAACATAATGATTTACCCAAAGATGGTTATAATCATTGAGAAATGTTAGTGGGATGGTGTGCAATGATTTGCCCATAGGCAGTTCTAATCATTGGACCCCGATTATGGTAAACATGATTGATTGGATGATTGATGATGGTAACTTAACATAGAGGGTAATGATGAATTGGAACAACCTACTAGTAGGGAGATGCTCATTTTAACTAACAAAGGTTGAAATTCTTTCATGGTTAATTACTCTGTTTGAGATATGATTAGGCATAAATCAAGATGTCAGTGGCAAAGCGATGTCAATGCCACTGTTTTTACATAGACTTCCTAAAGCTTATTTTTTTTATAGCATGTGTTGGTAGACATTATGGTATAACATCATGAGGACTTGGTCAAAATATGCATAAAGACTGACTCCTAAAACCCAATACTCAATAGAAAATAATACACCAATGATAAAAAATCATGATGCCAATGTTGGTAGATGAATATGGATGGATTCAAGTATAGGTGTGCATAATGAATCACCTAATGAATGCATATATACTAAATCAAGGCAATATTCCTAAAAGTAAACAAACATGCATACAAATAAACACACAAGTAGAAATAAACAAATAAACAATCCATTATAAACCATATGAACATTGCCCCTAGGAAATAGGTGACAACTTAACAAACTAACAGAATAGGGGAATAGAGGAAAAAGAAAGAGGTGGCTGGGCTATCTCCATATTCACTAGGTAAGGGGGTGTTTCCTACATAGTTATATGGATATAATATCCAATAAAAACTTTAGTCCAAATATAGTTCTCCTAGGGAATGGGAAGAAAATGACAACTAAGAAAAACAAATAGAGTGGATGTGATATAAGAATAGGAATAGTCTTGAAAAATAGAAAGTGTATGGAATAAAAGGGGCCAAAAAGGATGGGGAAACTAAGTAACAAGGGATTTTCTTGCAACTTAGTAAAGGTTCCCAAAATCCTTAAGGCAAAGAAGTGGTCAATGTTTTTGGTTTTTCTAATATTTTTACAAATGTTTTTGGAACTTTTGGAGTGTCTAAACCTCGTAAAATGATGAGAATGTTATTTAGGATGCTCAAAAAATGGTGAGAGTGTGGCTTATGTTGCTCACAAAATGACAAGAGTGTGGCTTATGTTGCTCACAAAATGGCGAGAGTGTGGCTTAGGTTTCTCATAAAATGGTGAGAGCATGGTAGGAAAGGGTAATTGAGCTAACCTCAATAAGTATTGAGCATTGCCTACATATTCCCAAATTAAGATCTCAAGTCACTGTAGTTCTACCCTAGAGTGGAAAAGTTTGACTAGTGTAGTAGTTAATTCAAACAAAATAGGCATAGTTGGTATAAAGGCATAGTATGACATAGGAAATGAAAATTTGGTATGTCAAACCTCAATAAACAAATGTTGCCCATAGTTTACCCATAGGTAGTTATAACTATGACATAATATCCTAGATCAATGGTACTAATCTACCCATAGGCAATAATAATTAGTAGCAAGACTGATGATAATAAAAAAATAACAAAGAAGAGAACAACTGCTAAAAATTCTATCATACTACTCAAAAATATTATCTCTATCTAGAATTATTGAAATAATTATTATAATTGATGGGACGCATTGTTGTTGAAAAGGTACAACTAATGGTGAAACTAAGGTCAAATAGGCTAGGTAGATAGGATTCAATATATGGTTGTTCGATAGAATGGAATGGTAAAATGGATAAGGCTAAGAGGATGGATAAGAATGATATTTGTATAAATAAGAATAGTGATAAAATGACATAACTAAAATAATCCTTATAGATAATACACCATAGCACTCAAGCATAGTACCACTTGAGGTGATTAATATTCAACTCAAGAAGTTCATCTCTGTCTAGTGTGATGAGCCTATATTCTCTTGATCCATAATATATAGTAATGATGAAAGACCCTATCTAGTTTGGTTTAAATTTACCTTTATGCTTCGTCTCAGTCATGGTATTCTTTTGTATTTCTTTAAGAACAAGATCATCAAGTTTAAATGTTCTATGATTGACATGGTGATTGTAGTGGCCTTTGAGTCAGTTCTGATATGCCTAAAAATTATTGAGTGTAGCTATGTATTTTTCATCAAGTAGGTCTAGCTCTTTCAAGTGAGCTATTTGATAGTTGTGATCATCTAGGACATGTTTGAAATATATGTGTAGTGAAGGCAACTCAACCTCAATGAGAAGGATGGCTTCTATACCATAAACAAGTGAATATGGAGTGGCTCTTCTGGGGGTATGGTTTTTGGTATGATATACCCAAAGGGCATGAAATATCTAAAGGTGCCAATCATGATTGACATCATTGAAAATCCTTTTGAGAATATTGACAATGATTTTGTTTGATGCTTCAGCCTGGACATTACCTTTAGGGTAATATGTTATAGAAAAATATTATGTGATGTTATATTTGGCACATAGCCTATTGACATCCTTGTTCTTGAATGATCCTCCATTATCAGATATAATATTAGAGGGGATACCATAGTGGCAAATGAGATGGTTGAAGATGAACTTAGAAATTTTCTTTCCAATCATGTAAGTGAAGGGTATAAATTTAACCCACTTAGTGAAATATTCAGTGGTAGTAAGGATATGTTTATGGCCATTCAATGAAGTGGGATTGATCTTCCCAATGAGGTTAAGGCCCTATGTAGTGAATGGTCATGGTGTCAACATTAATTTTAGAGTCTTAGTTGGGGCATGAATCAAATTGGCATGTCATTGACATTTGTCACACTTCTTTATATATGCAGCTATATCTACATCCATTATGTGCCAATAATAACTAGTACATAAGAGATTTTTGGATAGAATGGCCCCACTAGAGTGGGATCCACATACCCCTTCATGAAATTTCCATAACACTAGTGTAGATTTTGTTGAAGTTAAACAATGAAGCAAAGCTAAATCAAAACTATGGTGTTAAAGGGTTGATCCAAGTAGAGTATAATGAGTGGAGTGATGGATAAAGGCTTTGGTTTGTTTTTATGATAGGTTAGGTGGTATAACTTGGTCATGAAGATATTTATAAACGTCTGAATACCAAATAAAATTAGGACCAATAATATCACAAGTCATTACCACAGTTGAAGGTTCATGAGCTGGTGAAACCAAATTCTTGATGAGGAACTAATACTCTCTAGTTTTATCTATTTGTCAAATCAGAGAGCCAATAGTAGCCATGGCATTTATATTTCTATTACTAGCCCTTGGTATAAGCTCATACTTAATGTAGGCAATTTGTTGCTTGAGAGTGTCAACCATGGCTTTATATGGAACCAACTTGTCATCTTTGGTCTAAAAATGGTCTATAATCTGATTAATGATTAATTGAGAATCACCATAAACCTTTAGATGATATATATTCCATTATACTACATGTCAAATCCCTATTATAAGTGCTTCATATTCAGCCATGTTATTGGTACAAAGAAATCTGATCTTGAATGACTTAGGGATTAGATCCCCTTATGGTGTAATAAATAAGAAGCATACCCTCAATCCATGTGATATAAATGATCCATCAAAATATAGCTTCAAGTACTAATCCTCAAGAGGTGTGTTAATGATGGTCATTATCGATTCATCAAGAAATTAAAATATGAGTGGCTTTGTGTCTGTAAGAGGTGCTTCAGTAAGTTGATCTACAAGGACCTATCCCTTGATTGCCTTCTAATTGACATGTTCTATGTCAAACTCACTAAGAAACATGATCCATTTGGCCATTCTACCTTGTAAATATATTTTAGATAGTAGATACTTAAGTAGATCTACTTTTGAAATGACCATGGTCTTATTATTCAACATGTAATGGTGTAGTTTATGAGCTACAAAAACCATGGCTAGACAAGCTTTTTTAATAGGCACATAGTTGTGTTCATATGTGACCAAGGTACGACTTAAGTAGTATACTACATGCTCTTTTCCATTGTTATCATGTTGAACCAAAATTATCCCTAGGGAATTATTGATATCTAATAGATACAATAAGAATAGTTTTCCTAACATAAGAGGTAACAAAACAAGTGGACTAGCTAGATAGTCCTTGAGTTATTGAAAAGTTGTTTGGCAATTATCATCCCAGTGAAATACAACTCACTTCTTCAGAAGATGTGTAAATGGATGAAACTTGTCTACTAACTAAGAGATGAAGCATCTAATTGACTGGATATTGTCCTGTAAACTATGAAGTTGCTTCAAATTAGTTGGTGGTGGTATCTCGATTATAGCATGGACTTTGTTTGGATCAACTTCAATTCCCCTATGAGACATAATAAAGACAAGTAGCTTTATTGAGGTTACTCCAAACACACATTTATTTGGATTCAATCAAACTTTGTATGTATGTAGTCTTTAAAATATTCTACATAACATTATTAGATGCTTAACCCTAGTTTTTGATTTGCCTAATATGCCATCAACATAGTCTTCAATAATACCATGCATCATATCATGGAATATGATGATCATGGCCCTTTGATATGTAGCTCCAACATTATTAATACCAAATGGAATTACTTGATGTCAAAATGTTCCCCATGGAGTGGTGAACACTATTTTATGTTGGTTGTCTAGTGCTATTTTGATCTGGTTGTATCCTAAAAATCCATACATGAGTGAAATCATTTCATAACCCACTATGGAGTTGATGATCATGTCAATATTAGGCAATAGAAAGTCATCCTTTGGGCAAGATTTATTTATGTCTCATAAATTAGTATAGATTTTAATTCCTTCTAGATTTTCGCTAATAGGTACAACATTACATATCCATTCTAAGTAGTCAATGGATCAAATACATCCTGCTTCTAATATTTTTTCCAACTCTTTCTTTACCAAGATAGAAATGCAAAGATGCATCTTAAGTAGCTTTTATTTCACCAATTTGGCATCACGATTGATCACAAAGTGGTGTAAAACTTGGGCAGGGTCCAAACCTAGCATGTCAGAATAAGTCCATGCAAAGATATCTTCAAATTCTCTCAACAGAGCTGTAAAGACATCACATTCTTCCTTAGTGAGGGATGCACCTAAATTTATCCATTTTAGGTCTAATGGAGTCCCAATGTTTACCTCTATTATATATTTGACTACAAGGGTCAAACCATCTTCTAGGATAATAGACAAAGATTTGAACTATTGGACTATATTAGGGTCCTCTGTTAGGACTTGCTCTTCAACTTCTCCTAGGCATGATGAATCTGACTCTCTCAATGGGAGATTTAGCCATGTTACAAACATAGTCAAATTTTTTTGAATAATTTGATCAAACACTTGTTTTTTTTCAAAACTAAACTCAGATCCATAGGCAAGTTCATCATTGGTGCCTTCTTGGTTTAAATTCAAAGAAAAATGAACACCCCCATCTAATGGTGCCTAAAATAGGTTTTCACCACTAGACTAGTCTTTATCTTTACTTTTTCCCTAGTCAAAAAGTGCTTCAAAGAGGTTTTCACTTGGGGACTTCAATGTTTTATTTATTTGTTTTTGGCTAAGGGTGTTCACCTGCTCTCCAAAATAGGCTTCAAGATCCAATGTAATTGAGAATCTTGATTTATGATCTCCCAATGAAACATTGTCTTTAAGGCCTAAAAAATCACAGAATGCCTCATCATTTTGAAACTCATCAATCAAAAAATTGGATTCTTTTTGGTCCTAATCTATCAATTGGGGATATTATAATGGTAATGGGTTATTACAAATGATTGAGATAAGGGTAAAATGGCATTGGTATAGAATAGGTTAGTCTTAGCTAGGTCATCAAAGGTGAAGCTATGATCAAACTCTACTTCACTATCAGCATCATCATCACTAGCCACTGATGATGGAACTTGAATAAGAAATGGTGGGTCACCCCTTGGCAATTTAAATCTAAATCCATAAGGTCTTTTATACTTAGTCATGGAAATTGGTTCAATGGATCCCTATTGATTTGGTCTGAGGCCTCTTCCTTTATAATCTTGATGTTCCATGATCCTATTGGGAATAGGATACTTGGTACTCTTGTAATAATTAGCTAATTTTTCATTATATAAATATGATTCATCTCCTTCAAGAGGGTCTTGTTATTGGCCAAATGTTGATAAGAACGTGACTGGTCCTAGATTATGAATTTTATCTTTACCTTTTTATTACCAATGCATGTGTGGGGTGATTTTGGGTTTTATATAGGTCTTGGGATCCTAAAGAATATTGGAAATATGAAAGGTATCATGGGTGACCTACTCCCCTGGGACATTAGCTGAAATGGTAAAATGATTGGAAGCTTCAGGAGGTGGTATGTGGGAAAGGGAATCTAACGTATTAGGATTTGTGTAATTATCCTCTAGAGAATCAATAAGTATGGCCTTTATTTTATCCTACCTGAAACTTGGATTCATGTTGTATTGGTAATTGTAGATTTGAAACTTAGCCTCAAGATGCTTGCAGTGCTCATATGGGTGTAAATCTCCTAGAATATTTACTTCCATTCCAAAGTGAGAGACCTTGATACATTAGTGCAACATTGATGGGACTGCATGAATCTCATGTAACCAAGGCCTTCTTAAAATAATATTATATGATAACTAAGGATCAAGCACATGGAAAAGTGTATCATGGTTAAAATTCCAAATGATAATTGGTAAGCTAATTGTGCTTTGTGATTATCTCTCTTGATTATCATAGGTTTTGATAGTTATCATTTCTAGCTACAGATCTACCATTGTGTACCCAAGAAGGTTGATGAGTTTTAGAGACACTATATTGAGTCCTGATCCATTATTTATAAAAACACATGTTACCTTATACCACTTCAGATAAAATTTTTTTTACAATAGATTATTATGGAGTGGTCCAAGGAAAGACATATCACTTTGCTTGAATGTGACTTATTGGGCTAAAGCTAGGCATCCAACCAAAGCTAAAAATCTATCAAGGGATATGTCACTAGAAATAGTGGATTGGGTTAAAATCTCATTCAAAATTTTCTTATGGATTGTTGACATTCACAACAAATCTAAAACAAAGATTTGTGATAGTGTCTTCTATACTTGTTCCACAATATCAAACTTCATGTCTTGGTCAATGGTGAATAGTTTATTTCAAGGCTGAATGGTTGGTTGGATAATAGGGAAAGTGGTAGATGGTTATGGGTTTAGTATAGTAATCTTTGACCTCTGATTTGTGATCACACAATTAGGATTAGATGTTGGAACCTGATTACTAACAAATGCTAGGAATGGTGTGGGACTAGATAAGACAAGTATCAGTTACTAATGCACTTGTATATGGTCACATGGTAAGGGTGAGTTATTGGTATAAGGTCCAAAAGTGGAATTCCTAATTTTTTGGTTCACCTATGTGTGATCCCAAGTCAAAGAAGGATTATTCATGTAATTTAGTTGAGTGGTATTATTTATCAATGGTCTAGATTGATTAGTACTCAGTTTAGGATTAATGGATATGGTGTTAATTTTACCCCCTATAATATGACCTACAACCATGTTGTGGTCATGTGAAACTACATGGTAGGCTTGTTGGTTATTGCCATTTTGATATTATTTTTGTCCATTATTTTGATGTTGTGAGTTCTACTATTGATTCTACTAATTCTATTGGTTTTACTAGTTCATCTTTTGATTTTGATACTATTGATTTTGTTGTTGCACTAGTTGATGTTATTATTGTTGATTGTTATGTTGATACTGAGTGTTATATTGGGGAAAGGGGTTTTGATAAATTCCAAGAGTTTGATTAGAGGTGAAAACACCATTATTTAATGTTGTCTCCCCATTATCCAACATATTCTCAAACAAATGCTTGATTTTCACACATCTTCATATATTATGCTCGTTGACCTAATGATATTCACAAAATTCATTTTCATTGTACCAATTAGTATAAGGAATGCCTTACAAATAATGCTTTGGTATAGGACAAATAATTAAATTAGTAGTGATAAGTTTTCAAAATATAGACTCAATAGGCTCTCCCAAGTCACTAAAGACATGATGAGTAGGCACAATTATTCTTAGAGGAGGGGATTGCAATGGTAAAAGTTGTTGTATTTATTGCATGGGTATTGGTTGCTATGATTGTAGCATTGGTTGGAGAGGTTTTTAGGTACGAGTAAGTTGAAAAAATGGTATAGATGACATTTTTACTATTTGTACATGACGTGACTCAGTTACTCCATTACCTACAACATTCTTATTATAGTTGAATTGCTTTGGTCTATCTTGGTTATTGGCTTGTGTTAGTTGTGATGCTTGCACTTAGATTAGATGTTGCTTTTGGCCACTTTCCTAATTAATGCCTTGATTCTAATTAGTTGAATTAATATTGATAATCCCTTTATTAATAAGGGCTCCCTCAATCAACAAGCCTTTATCGATGATCTCCTTGAAAGTATGTACACATTGTAGTTCTAGATGATAATCTATCTCACTATGCAAATTTTTAGTAAACACAATGGATAATTGTTTATCTGGTAAAATATTGGTGAATTAGCTTACAAGGGCTCTCAATCACTATAGATAACTTGTAAAACTTTTAGTATCTTTTTTTTTTGCTTGTTAGGTTGTGGAGCTAAAAGCTTCACTGATGCAAACATGGAGGAGGTTGCTGAGTGTCACAGTAAACGATGTCGGTCAGGCCAACCGACATCAGTCAGAAGTAGATAGGAAAATACCG
Organism: Torreya grandis; assembly: GCA_037957365.1. Lineage (NCBI taxonomy): Eukaryota > Viridiplantae > Streptophyta > Pinopsida > Cupressales > Taxaceae > Torreya > Torreya grandis. Next base: position 994,449 of record JARHVA010003848.1, read on the forward strand.
ACATCAATCAGGTATCGGCCAATGTTGGTCATCTTCAGATAGATAGGGACTGATGTCGGTCACCTGTGCATTCCAGAACTATTAGTTACACGAACAGTTAGTTTTTTGAATGGTCAATTTGCATGTGAAAGACTAATTTTAGTCTTGAGTCTACGTTTCTAATTATTATAATTAGGAAGTCTAATTATTGTTTGTATGGGTTCTATTTAAGAGACCCATGGGGCTATATTGTAATTTGTAGAATCATAAGGACTTGCAAAGACAAGGACAAGGGTTCTTCTAGGTGTGTAAGATCTAGGTTTGCAGGTGTGAAAGACCAGGTTAATCTGTAGGTGTGCAAGATCAGGGGAGATCTACATGGTAAGTAAAGTCAGTTGATCTACAGGTGTGTGTGTGTGTGTGTTCAAGGTCAAAGGAGATCTATGGGATAGCAAGGTCAAAGGAGATCTCCAACATAATAAGGAGCAAGATCAGGGAGATCTACTTGGAGTATGTGGTGTACTCGGTGGTGTACTGGCAGTATTGTTACTGACTGGTTGAAAAAACAACTCTGTGTTTGAGTTGATTGGTTTGTAATTGAGAGAGAGAACTCTTGAGGGAGAATTATTGGTATGCCCAAGAGGTGTGGGAAGAGTGTGATTTCTTCATTGTATTTCCTTCTAGAAGAGTGTTAATACAAGATTGTATTGTCTCTCATATTTTATGTTATTTCTGAATTCTAGTTACATATTACTTCTAGTTAAATTTTATGTTTAGTTGCTTATACAAAGGTAATCAAGTGTGCTCTTAAGGATTAGGGATCCTGACAATTGGTATCAAAGCTAGGATCACCAAGTGATACCACTGACAATTGGTATCAGAGCTTGGTTAGGTACACTAACAGGTGGTCAGAGCGTGTTAAGTGTTTGTTGATTATAGGTCACTCTCAGGGGTTTTTGATTGAGTGGGAGTAAAGTAATGGCAGAAGAAAGTACACTAAGAATGGAGGAATTCAATGGCAAGAATTATCAATTATGATATTATGGAAAGAAAGAGCAGGTAAAGAAAGATTGTTGGTTGGTAGAAGATCACCATGAAGGAAATGAAGAAGCAGATGTTGCAGGTATTGTTGCACAGGATGCTCTTATATGTTCCTTGGATAAAGTAGAATCTTGGGTTTTAGATTTTTTTGCCTCTTTCCATGTAACCCCAAATAGAGTATTTTTCCATGATTATGTCCATGGAGACTTTGGAAAGATTTATTTAGGGGTTGGTGAGCCTTGTCAAATTATTGGCAAAGGGGAAGTGCGGCTGAAATTGCAGACGGGAAACACATGGGTGTTGAAGGAGGTCATGCATGTCCTAGTCCTAAAGAGGAGTCTAATTTCTATAGGAAATTTGGGTGATGAGGGTTCCACAGTTACTCTCACAGCAGAATCTTGGAAAGTTTCCAAGGGTGTACTTGAATTAACATGTGGTAAGAAAGTAGGTACTCTTTATCTATCTACTTGTATTACTAATTCTCCTTCTGGTTTATCTACTTTAAATGTAGATGCAAAGATGTGGATCTGTAGGCTTAGTCACATGAATAAGAAGGGGATGCATGTTCTTAAGAGGAAGTCTGATGTCTTTGACAAAAATAAGAACTGGAAAGCCTTGGTTTTCATGGAGGAGATGATGGATAGAGATCAGCTCAAGGGGCTGAATAATTTTGAGCAGGGTAGTTTGGATAAGGTTGTTATCCAAAGTGAGCTCATGGGTAAAAGTCATCACTCATAAGAAAACACAATTACCGATGTCAGTCAGGGAAGAACTAATGTCAAATAGGCAGGTACTGATGTCGGTCATGTGTAGACCAGAGTCAGTGGTGTTGGGCAAGTGGAGACCGATGTCGGTCATGGAACCAACATCGATTACTAGGTGGACATCAACATCAGTCAGGGAAGTAGCATCAGCGATCAAGTGGAATCGACATCAGTCAGGTGCAGACCAGGGTCGACTAGAGAACACATTTTGGGTGGACATTAAGCTATCAAGGAATCTCAAACACCCATATGGAGGACTGAAAGGGTAAGTAAGCCTCAAATTCATTATTTGCCTTCTTTATAATACTTGAACTTGTTGCTCACTAATGGTCAAGAACCAGGAAGTTTTGAAGAGGCAATGCAGGTAAAATCTAGGAAATAGTGGGAGCATGGCATGAATGCGGAAGTTGATTCCTTGGGAAAGAACCAAATGGGAGATTTGGTAGAGTTGTCAGCTGGGATGAAAGCACTGAAAGATGAATGGATTCCCAAGTTCAAGAAAGGAGAGAATGGATAGGTGAGATAGAAGGCCAGGGTATATGGTCTTGAGCAAGCTCCAAGACAGTGGTACAGGTTTGATAAGGGTATGACAAAGCATGGCTTTAGTCAATGTCAATATAACCATTGTATTTATTTTACCAGGTTGGATAATGGTCCCGACATTATCCTATTACTGTATGTCGATGATATGCTTGTTGTAGGTTCATACATGCAGGGATTTGCTGAGCTAAAGGTAAAAGTAGCTTAGTGGTGTGCCAGGGAGGATTTAGGAGAAATGAAAATCCTTGGCATGAGTATTTCTAGAGACATGAAAGATCATAGGAGGATGTTGTCTCAGGATGATTATGTGAATAAGGTAGTGGAGAGGTTCAATATGCAAGATACGAAATCAGTTAGCACACCTATGGATGGATAGTTCATAGAACAGTGTCCCAAATCACATGATGAGGTTGAGTACATGAGTACTAGACCTGATATTACCCAAGCAGTGGGAGTTGTCAGCAAGTTTGTGGCCAATTTGGGAAAGGAGCACTAGAAAGTAGTTCAATGGATTCTCAAGTATCTGAGAGGGACCAACAGCAGGGATTCATGCTATGCAGGGTCAGCCACTTCTCTACATGGGTATGTAGATTTGGATATGGCAGGTTAATTGGATGACAGGAGAAGCACCACAGGATTTGTGGTGGTTTGTCTTCAAGACTGAACTTAAAGAGGGATATAAGCCAAGAAACAAAATTAGATGATGTATAGGTATACGTACAGGAGTAGCTATTTATCTCCAAGTGGGAGATTGTTAGGTTGTGGAGCTAAAAGCTTCACTGATGCAAACATGGAGGAGGTTGCTAAGTGTCACAGTAACTGACATCAGTCAGGCCAACTGATGTTGGTCAAAAGTAGACAAGAAGATTTTGACATCGATCAGGTATTGGCCAACGTTGATCATCTCCAGACAGATAGGGACCAATGTCAGTCGCCTGTGCATTTTAGAACTGTTAGTTACACGAACAGTTAGTTTGTTGAACGGTCAGTTTGCATGTGAAAGACTAATTTTAGTCTTGAGTCTGCGTTTCTAATTATTGTAATTAGGAAGTCTAACTATTGTTCGTATGGGATATATTTAATAGATACATGGGGATGTATTGTAATTTGTAGAATCATAAGGACTTGCAAAGGTAAGGACAAGGGTTCTTCCAGGTGTGTAAGATCTAGGTTTACAGGTGTGCAAGACCAAGTTGATCTGCAGGTGTGCAAGATCAGGGGAGATCTACATGGTAAGTAAGGTTGGTTGATCTATAGGTGTGTGTGTATGCAAGGTCAAATGAGATCTATGGGATAGCAATATCAAAGGAGATCTGCAACACAACAAGGAGCAAGATCAGGGAGATCTACTTGGAGTATGTGGTGTACTCAGTGGTGTAATGGCAGTATTATTACTGACTAGTTGAAACAACAAATCTGTGTTTGAGTTGATTGGTTTGTAATTGATAGAGATAAATCTTGAGGGAGAATTACTAGTATGCCCAAGAGGTGTGGGAAGAGTGTGATTTCTTCATTGTATTTCCTTCTGGAAGAGTGTTAATACAAGATTGTATTGTCTCTTATATTCTGTGCTATTTTTGAATTCTAGTTACATATTACTTCTGATTAAATTCTGTGTTTCGATGCTTATACAAAGGTAATCAAGTGTGCTCTTAAGGATTAGGGATCTTGACAATTGGTATCAAAGCTAGGATCACCAAGTGATACCACTGACAATTGGTATCAGAGCTTGGTTAGGTACACTAACAGGTGGTCAGAGCGTGTTAAGTGTTTGTTGATTACAAGTCACTCTTAGGGGTTTCTGATTGAGTGGGACTAAAGCAATGGCAGAAGAAAGTACACTAAGAATGGAGTAATTCAATGGCAAGAATTATCAATTACAGTATTATGGAAAGAAAGAGCGGGTAAAGAAAGATTATTGGTTGGTAGAAGATCAGCATAAAGGAAATGAAGAAGCAGATGCTGCAGGTATTGTTGTACAGGATGCTCTTGTATGTTCCTTGGATAAAGTAGATTCTTTGGTTTTAGATTTTTTTGCCTCTTTCCATGTAACCCCAAATAGAGTATTTTTTCATGATTATGTCCATGGAGACTTTGGAAAGATTTATTTAGGGGTTGGTGAGCCTTGTCAAATTGTTGGCAAAGGGGAAGTGCGGCTGAAATTGTAGATGGGCAACACATGGGTGTTAAAGGAGGTCATGCATGTCCCAGTCCTAAAGAGGAGTCTAATTTTTTTAGGAACTTTGGGTGATGAGGGTTTCATAGTTACTCTCACAGTGGAATCTTGGAAAATTTCCAAGGGTGCACTTGAATTAGCATGTGGTAAGAAAGTAAGTACGCTTTATCTATCTACTTGTATTACTAATTCTCCTTCTGGTTTATCTACTTTAGATGTAAATGCAAAGATGTGGCTCTGTAGGCTTGGTCACATGAATAAGAAGGGGATGCATGTTCTTAAGAGGAAGCCTGATGTCTTTGATAAACTTAAGAACTAGAAAGCCTTGGTTTTCATGGAGGATATGATGGATAGAGATTAACTCAAGGGGATGAATAATTCTAAGTAGGGCAGTTTGGATAAGGTTATGATCCAAAGTGATCTCACAGGTAAAAGTCATCACTCATAGGAAAACATAGTTATCGACATCAGTCAGGAGAGAACCGATGTCAAACAGGCAGGTACAGACATTGGTCATGTGTAGACCAGAGTCAGTGGTGTCGAGCAGGTGGAGACCAATGTCGGTCATGGAACCAACATCAGTGACTAGGTGGACATTGACATTATTCAAGAAACTGGCATCGATGATCAGGTGGAATCGATATTAGTTGGGTGTATACCAAGGTCTACCAGAGAATGGAATTGGGCAGATAGCAAGCTGTCAAGGAGTCTCAAATGCCCATATAGAGGACTGAAAGGGTAAGTAAGCCTCAAATTCATTATTCCCCTTATTTATACTACTTAAACTTGTTGCTCACTGATGGTCAAGAATCAGGAAGTTTTGAAGAGGCAATGCAGGTAGAATCTAGGAAACAGTGGGAGCATGGCATGAATGAGGAAGTTGATTCCTTGGGAAAGAGCCAAATGGGAGATTTGATAGATTTTCTAGCTGGGATGAAAGCACTAAAATATGAATGGATTCCTAGGTTAAATAAAGGAGAGAATGGATAGGTGAGACAGAAGGCCAGGGTATATGGTCTTGACCAAGCTCCAGGATAGTGGTACATGTTTTACAGGGGTATGACAAAGCATGGCTTTAGTCAATGTCAATGTAACCATTGTGTTTATTTTACCAGGTTGGATAATGGTCATGACATTATCCTGTTACTATATGTGGATGATATGCTTGTTGCAGGTTTATACATGCAGGGATTTGCTAAGCTAAAGGTAAAAGTAGCTCAGTGGTGTGCCAGGGAGGATTTAGGAGGAATGAAAATCCTCGGCATGAGTATTTCTAGAGACAGGGAAGATCATAGGTTGTTGTTGTCTCAAGATGATTATGTGAATAAGGTAGTGGAGAGGTTCAATATGTAGGATGTAGAACTGGTTAGCACACCTATGGATGGGCAGTTCAATGAACAGTGTCCCAAATCACATGATGAGGTTGAGTACATGAGTACTAGACTTGATATTACCCAAGCAGTGGGAGTTGTCAGCAAGTTTGTGGCCAATTCAAGAAAGTAGCACTGGAAAGTAGTTCAGTGGATTCTCAGGTATTTGAGAGGGACCAACAGTAGGGATTCATGTTATGTAGGGTCAGGCACTTCTCTACATGGGTATGTAGATTTAGCTATGGCAGGTTACTTGGATGATAGGAGAATCACCACAAGATTTGTGGTGGTTGGTCTTCAAGACTGAACTTGAAGAGGGATACAAGCTAGGAAACAAAATTGAATGATGTAAAGGTATAGGTATAGGAGTAGTTGTTTATCTCCAAGTGGGAGATTGTTAGGTTGTGAAGCTAAAAGCTTCACTGATGCAAACATGGAAGAGGTTGTTGAGTGTCACAGTAACCGACGTTAGTTAGGCCAGCTGACATCGATCAGAAGTAGATAGGAAGCTACTGACATTGATCAAGTATCAGCTGGCATTAGTCATCTCTAGATAGACAAGGACCGATGTCGGTCACTTTTACATTATAGAACTGTTAGTTACACGAACAATTAGTTTGTTGAATTGTCAGTTTGCATGTGAAAGACTAATTTTAGTCTTGAGTCTGTGTTTCTAATTATTGTAATTAAGAAGTCTAATTATTGTTTGTATGGGATCTATTTAAGAGACCCATGGGGTTGTATTGTACTGTAGAATCATAAGGACTTGCAAAGGCAAGGACAAGGGTTCTTCCAGGTGTGCAAGATCTAGGTTTGCAGGTGTGCAAGACCAGGTTGATCTACAAGTGTGCAAGATCTAGGGAGATCTACATGGTAAGTAAGGTCAGTTGATCTACAGGTGTGTGTGTGTGTGTGTGTGCAAGGTCAAAAGAGATCTATGGGATAGCAAGGTCAAAGGAGATCTGAAACACAACAAGGAGCAAGATCAGGGATATCTACTTGGAGTATGTGGTGTACTTGGTGGTGTACTGGCAGTATTGTTACTGACTGGTTGAAACAACTCTGTGTTTGAGTTGATTGGTTTTTAATTGAGAGAGAGAACTCTTGAGGGAGAATCACCAGTATGCCCAAGAGGTGTGGGAAGAGTGTGATTTCTTCATTTTATTTCCTTCTAGAAGAGTGTTAATACAAGATTGTATTGTCTCTCATATTCTGTGTTGTTTTTGAATTCTAGTTACATATTACTTCTGGTTAAATTTTGTGTTTAGTTGCTTATACAAAGGTAATCAAGTATGCTCTTAAGGAGTAGGGATCCTGACATTGCTTGCATCAAGTCAACCAATGAAATCTCATGTTCGAGATTATAAGAAAAGTGTTACACAAACTTATTAAAAAGATCATCAAAATCTGTTACTAAATTCTTAGGTAACTTCAAGAACCATTCCAAGACTTGTCCAACTAAGCTCCTTGGAAATAGTAATAAAAGGTATATATTACTAGATGCCACTAGCTAGCATACAACAAAGAACTTAGTTAAATGAGCTTTGGGGTCACCTTTCCCATTGTATTTATCAAACTTTGGTGGCTCATATCTTGGAGGAAATGGAATTTGTAAGCATTCTATGTTGAATGGATAAAAACACACATCATCCAACTTAAAAAATTTAGTTTTTTTCCCAGTTTAAATGGTAGCACTTACATCCTTCACCTATTATAATTCTTGGGCTAGGAAACTAAAAGGAACATTAGTATGAGGGAGAACATTGGTTTGGGTAGATGGTTGAGATGTCATAATTGAGACACTTTGATTGGGGTATGATGGAGATATATATTAGGGTATGTTGGTTTGGTTGGGAAACAGACTAGGAAACAGACTTGAAATTAAATGTTTAGTTGTGTGATATTCTAGTTTGGGTTGGCCACAAAGGTTTGAGTTGGAAGATTTTGTGTTGGGGTGGAGGGATATAACTATATTATGCCTACCGTGGTTGAAAAGGGACATGATGCCAACTAATCAAACCTTGATATTGAGTGGGAACTTATGAACCAAGACCCTTTATCTAAACTTATGGCACATTTTAAACCAATTGTTACCTAGTAAGTACTTGAGAAACATGGAAGCCACCTTGTTTCTTGAATCCTTGTTAGGAAGTGAACAAATTTTGAATAGCAGGCAGCTATCACTAACCAATATTTACATGTTGTTGGCTAGTAATTATTTGGTTTTGGATTGGTACACTAGTTTATGATTGAAGAGGTATGTTTACGACTATTAGACAAGGTGGAACATTAGTTGACCCCTGTTGAAGTGGCATTATATTCAACCTCTTCTGTGTTGATACACTAGATTATACTTTTTATTGTGGAATACTACTCATCCCTTGTTGAGGAGGAGTAGGATTCTTCACATTTTATTATTGAGGCATGACATTGGTTATTGGTTGACTACCTAATCATGTTGGTTGCATGCTTGATGAAGTAACTGGTTGAGGTTAGGATGTAGAAACTCTTACTCCCTAATTTTGAGAACCACTTATAGTGTTAACTAAAGGCACATTTTATTAGATAGTTACTAGCGTATAAACACTACTTTGATGTGTATTGGATGTTGTTTACACATTTTCCCCTATATTTTGGCCACTATGATATGTAGAAGTAGAAGAGACTTCTTTAATTATTGGGGTATGAAATAATTTTTTAACCAAAGTGTTCTACACAAATGGGTTTGAACTTTGATTGTCTAGACCAGTTAACTCTATCAAAACTCCTATTAAAGGAACTAAGTCAATAAGAAATTTGATCACCATGGTCATCTAATTAAAATAACATGCTAGATTTAGGTAGGCTTGATATGCAATGTGTATTTGGTTAAGGTGGTCTTCTATGAGGTTTCCTCCTCTGTTAGGCATATTAGTGTTTTGATACTTGTTTGGACTAGATCCAACGGATTGCTAGAAGAAGCTTGTTGATTATAAATTATGTTTTTGGGCATTCTTACTAAGCTTGGTAAATTCTCATGGGGGAAGTCTACTAGAAAATTTTACCTCTATGGCTTCAACCAAAATATCATCTTTGTTATTCAAAAAATGATGCTCAAATAAAAATGGATCATATGTGGAAGGTGTATTAGTAAAGCATGACTATTGAGGAATTGGTTCATTAGCTGTGGGTATTGTAGCTAGGTATTGTGTGGTTTGTTCTTGGTCTTGTTTTGAATAAGGTGGTGTATTAACCAAATAGTTAACTAATGGATTTTGGCTTTGTGACCCTAATTGAGTATTATAAGAGGGATAATTATCCATATCATAAGCAATATTATCTACATAGGGATCTTACACCATTTCTTCCTACATAACCACATTACTAATCCCCAGATTGTACATGAGTCCACTACAAGTTTAGGAGTACATGTTGGGATCCATAGTCAATACTTTACAACAAAGGGAGGTCTTCAAACTCTAAAAAGACACTGTCTAAAAATGATGTTCAAACTTGGTATAGATTCATCAAAAAGATCAAAAGGTTTATGCAAAGATTTATGATAACACAAGCTAACTTTAAGTGTCTAACGTTACACATCTTACATAAAAATATTAAGTAAATGAACTAAAAATAAAAATGCCAAATGCTAAGGTTGAAGTGTTTTAAATCAGTCTAATTAAGGAAATTAAAAGTTCCTAGGTCTTTTGACCAAAATACGATGTCAAAATATAGGCTCAAACAAGGCATGCACTAGGACTCTTGACCAAATGGCATCAAAAGCTAGACTTTGAAATATATGAAATTTTTAATCTAACAGATATGAAACACTTCTAACAAACACTAAGCATTTGTTTCTTAGACATGGACATGGACTTGATCAAATAGGTATAAGGTATTAAATAAAAGGCACGTTAGAGATAGTTTATTTCTCAAAAATAATGATATAAAACTCAGTTCTTTTGAAAATAAGCTACATAAAAGTGAATGACACAACTATGCTTAGAAAAAGGTTCATAAAGGTACACTTAGATTGGTTTGAAAATGTGGGAATAAATTAAAACTCTATACAAGATGTCTTATACAATAATATCTAAAATGTCTTGGACAGTGTAACAATGCTAGACTACTCAAAAGATGTGATAAAATGCTTGTTTCAAAAACTCTCTAAAGCAAAGATAGTTTCACATAAATTTGACAACATAACACTACCTTTCTTGACTCAAAATTTTGTAATGTATAGACTCAAAGTGCAAGTGTTTAGCACAAAATAACTTAAGTCTATCAAGTGGTGATAATGATTATAAGTTTTAAATGGCCTACAACCCAAATTGGAAATTGAACCTAAGTTCCCTCAAGTTTAGTGCAGATGGATAATCCACTTAACACATTAATCCTATGAATTTATGAAGGTGCAATTTTGAATTTAGATTATAAATGAAGGACTTAAATTTTGGCAAAGTTCTAGACTTAATTGGACAGCATAACTATGCCAAAGTGGATGATATGACTCCAAGTTTTGATGAAATTTAAACAAGGAAAATTGATGATTCACGTGGGAAATATAACGCCTCTTCATTCAAATGATAATAAGGACTATGTGTTTTGGTTTGTATCATTTTTTCACTATAAGTTTTGACTCCAAATAAAACTTTAATCGAGGACAAAACCAGCTAATTAATCATTCTTAGATCTTAAACTAACAAGGTTACTTGATATTGTTAGAATCCATCAATATATGTCATTTGAGATGATTTTTAAGTGTTCATCCAAAAGTAAATGTGCATTATATAGTAATGTTTTTACACCCCCCATATCTCAAATGACAGTACTATGACATGGAACTTGAGGCACACCTTGCACCAACAATACTTCTATGACAAGTGGGGATTTGTATAAGATCTACAAGGCTTTCAAATGTCTATATGAGAATAAATTGCACAATGAATTTCATGTCAAATGATACAAAATAAAAGCATGGATTTTGGGTTTACAACACTTAGCTTATTGTAAAAAGGTCTAGTCCTTTTTGCAACCACTACATCCTACTATTCACTCACTATAGTGTGATATCCAATTATGTAAATTACGTCCCATGTGCACTCCAACACTAAAAGGTGGTGTAACTAATCAAACCTTCGAATCCTAATGGGAGTAATTTTATGTCAGTGCTGAGAGGTGAAACCCTGGGTCAAAGCTTCTCTAAAGAACTCATGGGATGTAATGACATCCCCCTAACAAGCAAAGATGCAATGAAATGAAATACATAAAAAGAAAGACTTTAAATTCATTTTTGAGATCACCCAAACTATGAAGAATTTTTGGGGAGTTCTTTAAATGACATTCTTTCTAGGCCTTGGACTAGGGTTTTTACAAATAAGGGAAATGCTTTTGATTCTAAAGGTTCCCTAAAGGGGATAAGTGGAAGAGCATACATGCAACATCATTTTATTTTTCCAAATAAAAATCTAAATTAAACAACTATTGAATACAAAAACTTTGAAATATGAGTTCATTTTTAAGCCCCAAATTGAAATATTGAGTGGTGTTTTTCTTGACCCCTTGGTCTTAAGTTGTAACTTTGAAATCATAATCACAAAACTTGACCAATAAAGCATCCTAAATATTTTATTTAAACACAAAAATGAAGGATTATTAATCAATTTTAAACTTGAAAAATATGTTTAAAGAGCATGATGTAACCAATTTTAAGTTGGTCCTACAATAAAAAGGTCAGTATGTCCTTTAGCCTTGAAGCATATTTAGTTATGAAACAAGAAACTTTAAAATAGGTCATTGACTACTTGTCTACCCTTAAGGCATCACCCCAAAAGAAAATGTGTTAGGTTATAAAATGTTATAAGAAATATAAATAAAATATTAAATATATGAACACCTGCAAACAACAAATTAGAAGGCTAAAAAGAAAATATAACACAACACATAAAAGCCTGCACATAAAAATAAAAACTTGCAATCAAAATTTAAAACATAAATTTTAAAATATAGATATTTTTGCCACAAAATTATGATAGGTTTTCAATAATCTAGGTTTCATGTCTCTAAAAATTTTGAGGTCCAAAAAGTTAATGAAAAAATTTATTAACTCCATTCTAACCATTTTTACCAAAAAAATAAAAAAGAGAAAGTGACAATCACTAAAACAACCATAACTTATAAAATATAAAGAATTTTTTTGTGAAATTCTTAGATAATATCAATATCTTTATTGGCCGTTTTTACTCAAAGCAAAAAACAAAACAAAAAAGAATTAAAACTATGAAATACAAAAAAGTTTGTGGGTTTCACTCTCGTGAAGATATTCCCACTGGGAGTGCCATTATGTAGACTATAAATCTGAATCAACAGAGGTGTTATTATCTTGTTAGTGAAAAAATGAAATTAAATTGAAAAACTACCACACTAGCTAACATGCATCTCTAGGCCTAGTTACTTGGTTGAGCTTAGTTAACAATACTAGAGTAGAAACACAACTAAAACATGAAAGAGAACAAATATTTCACTTCCCTTGAATTATCTAAATTATATTTTAGTCGTGGCTTGCTTGGCTTGTGCTCATGAAGTCTTCATCAAAGGAGGCTTGGTTATCTCCTCTTCTCCTTGGCACCTTGTGGCTTTGGCTTGGCTTGGCTCAATATTTGGACATTATAACACTAATTCTCATGAAGCTTTTAAATAAATTTATAATTATAAATTTTACATGTGAGAGATTCAAATTCAATAGGCAAGGCCTCCTATTTATAGATTTTTGCAATGGTTTGAGGATCAACCATGACTGTCCATCTCAAGATTGAGATGTGTGGCCATGAATAAATCCAAATATGAAATTCATTCTACAAATATCCCCATTAATATTTGGGATAGAGGGGTATTGAATAGGCATGGAAGGTCTTAATGAGTCATGGGAGACCCATTATCCTCATATTTTATGCATTTATAGCTTATGGATGCCACCCCATATGATGATGTCACCTAATGATGTAGTTAATAGAAATCAAATGCCAATATATATTTATTCAACAAGTTTCATGTAAAATTAATGTAAGGCCCTAATTTGGTTTAATTATCCTAAAACATGATTAGTCAACTTTAGTACAAATTTTGGCTCTTGGTGCACAAATTAATCAAATTGGTCAAAATGTCTTGTTATTGGCTCAAAATTTGACTGGATTGGAATCAGGAGTTGATGTTAGATGTGTTAGAACCATATTCCCATTTAGGATGTTACCAACACCAAATAAAAAGGGCACATGTCTCATGAAAGAGATTTGATAAAAAAGAGCAATCTAGAGCACCTAGGTGTAAAATTGGCATTTTGACTTCAAATGATCTGATCAAAGTCAGTTGGCTCATAAATTTCATTACCCCATTTAATGATACTCTAGTCAAAATTGGTACTTGAATATATCAATTTCAACTCATTTAATGCATTTGAGTGTTTTTAGTCCAAATTGTGCACTCTGGTGGAAATTGGTCAAAAGCCTAGTTAGAGGTTATCGATGGCTAGATTTAGGTGTCTACAATTTATACATACTATCATAAGGATTCCTTCCATGTTGAAAATCTATTGAAGAATCTTAAAACATTTGGTAAACCCAAAACATCCAAAATCACTAATAGACCCAACTTAATTTGAAAATAGAAGAAAGAAACAAAGAAACCACCTATGGTATTTTTACCTGCTACTTTGCCAAAATAGGATTACGAGGCTATCAATAAAGGAGACTGGTTACATTTTGATAGCATTGCTTATTTTTTTCAAAATCCAAAATATCCTATCCCTAATCGAATTATGGATAATTTTGATTATACAGGAAAAGGCCTTGTTTTACAAGTGTAAGGAATCTTAGAACCTTTATCATTTGGTATACCTAATTTGAATCATGGTATTATATTTATACCACTTGGGGGTGACCTCATTACTTTCAATAGTGATTCTTCTGAATCAACTACTGATGAGACTCCTTGTAGTGATGTAGCATCCCATCATAACCTTTTTGATGAGTTTATTGACTTATATTTATTTGACTTGAATGTTATTTTGACTTTAACATCTCATTTTTCCCTATACCTTTTTCATCCTAAACTTATTGATTGGGACCAATAAAATTTGGTCATATACCTTAATGAATTTTATAATGAAGAATCAATTACATAATATATGGGCATTAGAGATGGATTGCCCATTGGTGATCATAAAAAAGGATTTCATTTTTTATTAGATCCTTCTTTCTGTTGGAGAGAAGGCAAACTTATTGGTCATAAAAAAGATAAAACATCAATATTTTTGGGTGAAGACCTCTTTGAGGCACTCATTGATCAGGAAAAAAGCAAAGAAAAAGATCAGCCCTTGATTGAAAACATATTTCAGGCACTCTTAGATGGGAAAGTTTTCTCATCCCCAAAGGATGCTCAAGGTCTATCAAGTCCTAGATCTATATCCAATATAAGCATCTCTTCAAAATAATAAAAAATATTGAACATCTTCCTCTTGAGTTTCCATAGTTTTTTTCTACTTGGTCATTATCTAAAATAACATATTTAGAATCATCACATTATCCAGAGCTTTAGGAGGAACATAAAGAAATTGTAGCAGAAGAAGAGGATAATGATCATACCTTGCCTACTATTCTTGAATATGGTTATACACTCCTTGTATATAACACTATTGAAGTGAACCTAGGAACATATGATGATCCCAAAAAATTCTACCTTGGGACTTCCCTTATTGCAGCAAAATGAGAAAACATTATATCCATTTTGAAGGATTTTATTGACATCTTTACATGCACATACTCTGACATGTGAGGCTTAAACCCTAAATTGGTTGTAAATAAAATTGTTGTCCATCCAAATGCTAAGCTAATCAATAAAAATTGAGGAAAATACATTCATGCATCACTTATTTGGTAAAAGTAGAACCGAAAAAGTTATTAAGAGTAGGTTTCATTATATCACTAGACTTTTCTGAATAGATATCAAATAAAGTTATAGTTAGCAAAAATCCACAGGGTGTACGTCTCTATACCAATTTCAAATATATCAATAAAGTGTGCCATAAAGATGATTTTCCTCTACCTAACATTGACATGATTATCGATTCTACTATTAGGTATGAGATGATGTCCCTCATGGATGGATTTTTTCGATACAATTAGATCAAGATAGACCAAAAAGACCAAAATAAGACTTTGTTCACCACTCTATGGGGAACATTTTATTATCAATTCATGCCATTTGGATTGAAGAATGTTGGAGCCACTTATCAACATGTTATGATTATCATCTTCTATGACATGATGCACAATATTATATAGAAATATATTTGATGAAATTTTAGCTAATTCAAGAACACATGCCAGACATCATGATGTTCTATAGAGAATCTTTGAGAGGCTTTGTGAATATAAAGTCCACCTAAATCCCAAGAAGTGTGTCTTTTACATCACTTCAATAAATTTTCTAGGGTTTATTGTATTGTAAAGAGGGAGCAAAGTCAACCCTACTGAGGTCAAGGATATTTTTGAATTACTTCCACCTTCAAGTCTTAAATAGCTTCGAAGCCTATAAGGAAAGATCCAATCTATCTTCAAGTTTATTTTTCAACTGGTAGATAAGTGCCACCCATTTACACATCTCTTGAAGAAATGGGCCATGTTTTAATGGGATGAGTATTTTCACTTAAAATTTTCAAAGCTCAAAATATATTTAGCTAACCCATTAGACTTGAGACTGTCAACACTTGGATAACTATTACTTCTTTACATTTTAGCAACTTAGCATGAACTAGGGGCACTTTTAGCCCAACATGATGATTAGGGTAAAGATCATGGAATTTATTATTTGAGCCACACACTAGTGGCTTATGAACATAATTATACACCTACTGATAAGGCATGTTTGGCTATGGTGTTCACTTCCCAAAAGTTTTGACATTATATGCTAAACAATTAAACCATTATTATCACAAAGGTGGATCCTCTCAAACTTTTAATATATAAATAATCTCTCACAAGACATATGGCCAAATGGGTCATGATCCTAAGAAAATTTGATATTGATTATTAGAACTAGAAATCTATCGAAGGGTAGTTATTATTGATCAACTTGTAGAATCCCCTATTAAAGATACTCAGTCACTTAGATTTAATTTTCTAGATGATTATATTATGACAATAGAAAAATAACTATAGGAACCTAAATAATGTAAGATCTATTTTGATGTCTCCTTTACATCTCATGGATCTAGAGCTAGTATTTTTTTGATTACACTATAAGGAGATCTGATTCCCCAAGCATTTCATATCAATTTCAATTATACCAATAATATGGCCAAGTATGAGGCACTTATTACATGACTTCATCTTTCCATACAATGGGATATTCAACATTTAATGTTCTATGGAGATTCCCAATTGGTTATCAATTAAACCACTCATCAGTATCAAACTAGAGGTGACAAGCTTATACCTTACAAGCACATTGTGGATAATCTCAAAACTCATTTTAAATCTCTATAGTTTGAACAAGTACTAAGGGCCAATAATAGATCTATCAATTTAATGGCCATAATTGGGTCCATGATATACATTGATAGCAGTGCTAAAGAGTATTAGTTTCTCATTTAAACCCTTCTATAGCCTACACATCTTACCAAATATAGAAATGGTATGTGCCATTATTGTCCTAATCCTCCACTTGAACTGCCATGGTTTCAAGATATTTATAATTATTTCCATGATCACATTTTTCCATATGACCTATCCAATAACTAACAAAATTTTCCTTCATCAAATATCTCATTATACCCTTCTTAGAAAAATGCTTTATCATAAAGGCTATGATGTAACACTACATTATTTATTTATGGGAAAATCTAATCTAGTGTTGAAGGAGGTTCATGAAGGAATGTATGGGGGCCACACTAATGGTGTAGTCTTAGTGAAAAATCTCCTCAAAATAGGTTATTATTGACCAAAAATTGATATGGTTATTTTCAATTATGTAAAGATGTGTCTTCCTTGTCAGAAATATGGAAATTTGATACATGCACCTTCCTTACCACTACATTTTATCACTACACCATGGATGTTTTCAACATGAGGCCTTGATCTCATTAGGAAAATAAACCTAACATATTTAAATGGTGGAAAACATATTTTAACTATGAATGAGTATTTTACTAAGTGGATCGAGACCATTCCTCTCACTTATATCACCAGGAAGTAGATGGATAAGTTTATTCATTACCATATCATCTATTGATATGGCATCCCAACACGTATTATATCTGATAATGGAGTATAATTTGTAAACAGAGATGTAAAATACCTTTGTGTAAAATTTAAAATCAAGAATAATATATCCACACCATATAACCCAAATGTAATGGACAAGCTAAGGCATCAAACAAGACCATTGTAGCCATTATCAAGAATATTGTCTTTGATGTTGGCTGTAATTAGCAGTTACAAAATTTTCCTAACCTTTGAGCTTATCAAACTAGTTATCAAACCCCTATTGAAGCCACTCCATACTCCGTTATTTATGACAAAGAATCTATCATCCCAATTGAGATTGAGCTACCTTCACTGTGAGTGTCTTTGGATAATATTGAAGATGATGAAAAATATAGAGTCTCAAGGTTACAAGAACTAAAAATACTTAATGGTAGGCATTTGCCTACCCTAGAAACCTTGAAAGCCTATCATAATAGATTATAGAGAAGCTACAACAAGCAAATTCTACCTTAGGAATTTGAGATTGGTGATTTGGTCTTGAAAGAGAACTAGAAGAACACAAATACGGAACGCAAGACAAGTTGTAACCTAATTGGCTGAGACCCTATGTTATCATGATGAATTATGGATTAGGGGCATACCAATGGCTACTTAATGTGGTGAAAAACTTCTAGATCCCATGAAAATTTTGCATCTTAAGAGGTTCTAAACTTGACATCCATTTGAACCATTGTCTACAAAGCCCCTTACTTGAGGGCAACTTATGCCGAAGAAATTTTATCCTATCATTATATCCTAGACAATCCCATGTTGAACCATATTCATTTTATTTTAACCTACCATAGACCATTCTTACAAGAAAAATATTCTTTTCATGACTCTAGATAGTGAAAACCTTAGATTGTTGGCATTCTGAACACATTTTATCCCACCATGTACCATCCTCTTTTGGACCATATTCATTCTAGACCATCCTCTTTTGGACCCTATTCATTTTGGACCATTCTCTTTCAAAGCCACATTCTTTTCATGTCCTGGGCCATTGTAATATAAACATATTTTATCCCTTGACAAATTATGATCTTGATTATGACTCATAGGCACTATGAACATAGTTAATGCTAGTTCTACAAAGTAGTTTAGATTGAATAGTATTTTTCATCTTTTTCTTATAGACAAGTGAACATGGATACATCTTCAAAGTAGGATATTTGGCTGCTGGAGGTTTCTTCATATTTATCTCATTTTGTATAATGTTCTACTATTTGTAGTTATTTGGTAGGCATTACTACCTTAGTAAGATCTCGCTCTTGCTTATTTACAAGCATGGACCATTGTAGCTAGTTTAGATTTTGTTTGAACTCTTACCCATGGATATGCATCTCTTCAACTAGGTAGTTATTTAGATATTTTGTACATATTTAATTTTTTTTGCCTATCCAAAAAACAAAAAAAACATTATAAAAAGGTTGAAATTTTTTTAAATAAAATTGTCTTCTATTATTCTTATCTCTATGCCCTTGCCTTTTTGCAAATAATCGACCCCCAGACTTGTCATTTTGCAAGACCATTATCAGTTATACACCCTCACCATTTTAAGAGCCCATTATCCTTATTTAATATATAACATCAATCATGTTTTGTGATCGTCACTTTTCTTCGATCCCATTTCCTGGGAGAACTACATTTGGCTTGATATGCATGTTGGGCCTAGTGTCGACAGAACTATATAGGCAACATACACTTGTATTATACATTTGGAGTCAGCTCAACTGCCCCATTCCTTTTCTTCTATTTTCCCCATTTTATTATGTGTTGACTCTCTATCAGTTGAGGGTAACTTTGTGTCCTTGTTCTTGTTACACTATTGTAGAAAGTAACACCTCTACTACATGTACCTAAACAATTGTTTTCAAATTGTACTAACATTATGACTAACTATTGTTTGTTGTGTTTATTTTATTTTTATTGGTGTTTCTTTGCTTTCTTTTCTCTTCATTTATTTATTTTCTTTTTTGATTCTTCTTTTTTTTTGGTCTTTTGAGTTACTGTTTTGTCTTGTTATTTGTTTGGTTTTTTAAGTACTTCTTGATTATGCATGTGGATCTTGATTAATGATATCTTATTTTCATGTTGTTTATTAAGTTTTTCTTAATTTATTTTTGTAAATTCTTCTTCCTTCTTAAGGTCTTGATTGTTCATATCTCAATTTTAAGTTAAGTTCATTTATGTTTTCTTTTTCTTTATTTTTTATTTAAATGTAAATAGTTGTAACTCTAGTATTATTAGTTCTTATCATTATCCTTAGTTATAAATATTCACATTTGAAATGGTTCATCATAATTAAAACATAATTTCATTATAGTTTGTTCATACTTGTGATGCATATTTTCATTTTTGTAATAACAAGTACTATGTGATTTAGATCCAAGTCTCAAAGTCAATGCAGCTCCAATGATCAGCTCTCAAGTGTACCAATGAAAATAGGTACCAATGGCTTTTTACACACCTAAATCTATGAAATATGTGCATATCTAGGCATAAATCATGAGTATAATTTAATGGTGGTAATATTTCTTCTATTTTCTTGATTCTTCAATCCATTTTCTACCACTTCTAGGTGAACTACATTGGCTTGAGGTCCATTTGGACTATGTAGGCAGCACTTGGATACATGACATATATCAGGGCAGATTGGCCACATTTATTATTATTTTCAATTATATCATCACTTTAATCATCCTTGTATGTTGGGTTTGTGGTGGATTATTTAGTCCTTAGACCCTCACATATACATTTGTGCCTGATCATCTTTAATATATGCATTTGGTTATTTCCTTGAGCTATTGCTTACCAATTATCCCTAAAGGGGCATAACATTTGAACCAATCACAAATATAAATCATCCTTATTGGGGCATAATTTATTATTAGTGATCAAAATTTTCTCTATTGGGGAAAAAAAATTATCAACCAATCAAACCTAATCTATAGGAGCACATTGTTATTTCCTTTCTCTAGAGTAATGCCCCCCTTACTTCTAATTCCAAGCTCTGTGTATTTTTCCCCTCATTATATAAATATTTTAGTGTGCATCTTGTCTCAATATTGATCATTCCCTAAGCACGTAGCTTGTACCCTAGTTTTGGATGTGTTTAAAGTGTGTCACTTCTATTTTTGGATTGTATCCTTCCCACTACCCCCCATCTTTGGGGCCCATTACATTCTAATTATATTTTTATCATTGAGGAATCAATTAATGCAATCATTATCTCATCTATATTTAATCTATTCCATGGGTTAATTTCACTAATTTTCTCTCTTTTTAAGAGTCCATCTTTATCTTTCATCCCTGTATGTACTCTCTCGGGGGTATCATGGGTCATTTCCTTCTAACTTCTTCTTGATAACAATTTTATTTGAAAACATGTTGCTTCACTAGAATTATTGTTATTTATTCTCAAAAAGGGGAAAAATATAGACATCTAATTTCTAATAACATTGTGTTGAAATTGTCAATCTTACTCAAAACTTGTGAAAAAGCATAAATTGGGCCAAAATCACTAAAACACGCTAAATGGTTCCATCTTGTCATATACAAGTACAAATTTAGGATAATGTATCACTAAATGGGGCAATCCATTTTATGTTATTATTAACTTTTCTCAAATCACTTTGAGTCAAAATGATGAAAATGCATTTAGGTTCTCTAGATTGCTCTTTTCTCTAAATTCGTAAGCACAAAACATGTGTAGGTGTTATTTTATGTCGAAAACAACCTAAATTGGGTATTGGTCCATTAAAAACTAATATCATTCTCTAATTCCACTCCAATAAAATTATGACCCAATAATATGACATTATGACAAGTTTGATTAATGATGTGAAACTAATTTCCAAAGAATTGCATAAAATTTTAATTAATCTCACTTGGGAAAATTAAACCAAATTATGAACTTAAGTGAGGAATCCATGGAAGTTATTGAATATATTTTAGTTGGTTATTAATATTTGAATCATCAAATGACATCATTTGTGGGGTGGCATCCATTAACCATAAATGGAACAAATCTCAGGTTTATGGCCTCCATTGCCTCTTCCTTCATTTATGATTTGAGCCTCCAAAATTGAATGGATTCTTGGAAACACATCTTAATCTCAAGATGGATGGTCACGGTTCATAATAATCAAATTCAAAAACCTATATATAGGAGGGCCAAGACCACCATTTTTAAGCTTCATTTATGTAAACTTATAATGCAAGATTCTCTCTACAAGCCATTTGTGTGTAGTGTGATAATGATTTATTTGCAATAGGATAGATTAATTAATAGGCATATCATTGATAAAATATCATGATCCTGATTCATTAGTGAGTAATAAATGATAGAGGAGCTTTGTCTTGCATCATTGCTAAATACTTGGCACCAAATCAAGGGGAAAATCATGTTTTGAGCCACATTTGGATGGTGGGATGCTCTTGAGAAGGTAATGTACATGTGATTTATTTCATTTAATCTTTATTGTAATTTTACAAACCCCATTAGAAGGAGTTGGCTTAGTTAGTTGTGTTATTATGCATTTTTCTTAGTTTTCTCGATTAATGCTTAATCTACCTATCTTCGTAATCCATCTCTACATATTCATGGGTCATTTATTTCTAACTTATTCATGACCAATATTTTCTTTGAGAATATGTTGATTCACTAAATTCATTGCTACACCTTCCTAAATAAGGGTAAAATGTAGACATATAATTCCTAACACCGTTGTGTTGAAATTGTCAATCTTGAAATTTGTGAAAATGGGCAAATTAGGCCAAAATCACTAAAATGTGCTAAATATTTTGATCTTGTCATATACAAGTACAAATTTAGGCTAATATATCCCTAAATGGGGAAATTTATTTTATGTGATTATTATATTTTCTCAAATCCCTTTGATTCAAAATGATAAAAATGCATTTGGGTGCTCTAGATTGCTCTTTTTCTCCAAATTCACAAGCACACAGCACATATATGTGTTATTTTGTGTCAAAAATCTCCTAAATAGGGTATTGGTCCATATGAAACTAACATCATCTTATAATTCAATTCTAGTGATATTAAAACCTAGGTAATATGACATTCTAACTAGTTTGATTAATGATGTGCAACCAATTTCCAAAGAATTGAATAAAAATAATTAATCTAACTTAGGCAAATGAAACCAAATTATGAGCTTAAATGAGGAACCCATGGAAGTTATTGAATATATTTTAATTGGAAATTTATTAGTAATATATGCATCATCAACTTACATCATTTTTGGGGTGGCATCCATAAGCCATAAATAGAATAAATATCAGGTTTATGGCCTCCTATGCCTCTTTAATCCTCCTTCCTTCCAAATATTTATGAGGGTATTTATTATTTTAGCCTCCAAAATTGAATGGATTATTAGCCATACATCTTGATCTCAAGATGGATAGTAAGGGTTCAATCTAATCAAATTTAAAAACCTATAAATAGGAGCGTCAAGACCACCATCCTTAAGCTTCATTTATGTAAACATATAATGCAAAATTCTCTCTACAAGCCATTTTTGTGTAGTGTGATAATGCTTTATTTACAACAAGATAGATTCATTTATAAACATAGCATTGATAAAATATCATGAGCCTAGTTTCATTGGTGAGAAAGAAATTGTGGAAGAGTTTTGCCTTGCATCATTGCTAAAGACTTGACCACCAAATCAAGGGGAAAATCACATTTTGAGCTGCATTTATGTGATGGGATGATCTTGCAAAGGTATTTTGTATGATTTCTTTCATATTCTCTTAATTATACTTTTTAAAACCCCATTTGAGTGAGTTGGCTTAACTTATTATTTCTTATGCATTTTCTTGAAATTTCTTGACTAATGCTTGATCTAACAATCTTTGTAATCTATCTCTATACCTCCCATTAAATAGGTTGATACAACATAACAACTTCTAAAGAGTTAAAACTCAAATGCATTGTATGAGTATCATAGGGTACCAAGCCACACCACAAATAGATGCATTAGCCTGAAGTAGAAGATACATGATCTCATTGAGGCCAACTTTATTGATGTGGGCACACCCATTAAGCCACCAAAACAACAAATAGAAGTAAAGGAACTTAAAATATTTTTAGATTTTTTCCCTAAGCATACAACTACTGAGCTAGGTGGAATATCAAGTGTTAATTATACATATCAATCTCATCCACTGCTAGCTTCCTATCACATAGTTACAAATAAGACATGTCCCCTACATAATATTATTGGCATGTATCACACTACAATGCCACCTAGACCACTTATCACATTTTTAGAGTAGGATATTGTGGCTGATGACACAAATTTACATGTGTTCTTAATATGAGCACATATATACCACCATCTTATTCATAATGTCATGGTTGATAATGGGTTAAGCATAAGCATGTGCACCATGACACTCCTACGGCACTTAAGCTACATAGAGTGAGATATATTCTTTATAGATATAGTTATTAGTGGTTTTAATGGCCACATTTAGAGCTCCACAAAGGAGATAGTAATTCTATTATAGGTGGGACTAGCACACATAGCCATTTGGTTTCTAGTAGTACTTAGTACAGGTGTATTCGACATATTATTGGGTAGGCCATCATTATAACAGCTCAAAACCATCCCATCTAAAGTATACTAATGACTCAAGTATATATATTATAGCTAGGTGGTTAAGATTTAGGGTGTCCCATATGAGTATCTTCTTCCCATCATATACATAGTTCTATCATAGATTCCATTCACACTTCTAGCACTGACACCAGTTATAGTTCTAGTTCTACTACCAGATATTGCATAGTTATCTATTTCATCAAAGAGAACAACTCCTATGTATACATCACAATGTTTAGTATAAACCTTAGACTTCTATAGTGTCTACATGCATTCATATTCTCCCTCGAAGGCCATTACTAGAGATATTGTTACATCAGAGAAATGTTATATATTATAGAGGACCTCCCTCTACACAGTTCACACTGAGATTAGTTATGTTTGGGTCTATAGGTTCTCATCATAGGTCACCTATATCACATACAACTTCTAAATATACCAGATGTGTCCCAAATACCCCTATAGTTCATAGGTCATCATAGTCAGTGCCACAACATCATAGCATCACTACTCAAGTATGTTCAGGTTTAAATTCTAAAACACACTAGATCATGGGCTCACAATTACCTTTTCACACCACACATATGGTTATTATTCCACTCTTTGACATAGTTTATGATGATGGTGAGTCTCATATGAGATTCATTGGTTAGGATGGTTTATACCCTTATAAATCCTTCTCTCTCTCACTCTTTTTACATAATTTACTTTCATATGCTTGTAGATTTCTTATACTCACAAAACACAAAAGTAATATAATATTTCAAAATCCAAAAACATTCAAACAACAAAATTATAAAAATTTATAGATTATATGCATTAATTTGTTTACATTTATACAACTTGATAGATATTATATATTGCTAGCTATCCTAGTTTAGTTGGTGTTATCATACGCATATGCTTCATTTGTTCTTTTCAAGTGCTTGTAGAGTATAGATAAGGCTTTGGTATACTAAACTAATCCAAACTAGATATTATCTACCCATTGGGGGCATTTACACCAATTAAGGTTTATACATTGCTACATCTACCCACTCAGGGGCATCTTCTACACAGTTGCTACAACTAGGTTTTATCTTTACATACTATACATTATAGTTATACATTAATTTATCTTGATAATGATCATTGTTATTCATTTCTTAGATTTTTTTTTGACTATCACTAGTTATCTTCAATATATATTCACCCTTGCATCTACATAGATTTATATTACACAATTATACATGTTTTCATTTCTAGTTCCTAGATTAGACCTAATTGTGTTACTATGTTTATTACATCTTCAAGGTCATTTAAAAATGCTATTGTTCCTTGTCTTCCATGCCATTTCTCTATTTATATGCCTTGTAAATGTTCCATGTCCCTTGTTTGTGCTTTCTCATGCTTTTATATGCAGACATTTGAACATGTCCTTCTATGTGTCTCTATGCCAAATTTCTTGTTGTTTATGTATGTGTAAATTTTAACATGTCCTTGTATGATTTCATTCTTAGATTTAGTGACACTCTCATGTGCCTTGTATTATGGCCCCTTGGCCTACTCTTTGTGTGCCTTATATGCTTGTATGTTTTCTTGAGTGTATGCTTTTACACCTTGAAACTTTTATTTGCTTGTTACAAACACACACACACACACACACACACACACACACACACACACACACACACACACACACACACACACACACACACACACACACACACACACACACACACACACACACACACACACACACACACACACACACACACACACACACACACACACACACACACACACACACACACACACACACACACACACACACACCATGCACGCACGCATGCATGCACACATGTACGCACGCACGCATGCACGCACGCATGCATGCACGCACGCACGCACACACACACACACACACACACACACACACACACACACACACACACACACACACACACACACACACACACACACACACACACACACACACACATGCACGCAATGCACACACGTGTGCACGCACGCACACACACACACACACACGCACGCACGCACGCACGCATGCACGCACACACACACACACACACACACACACAGACACACACACACACACACACACACACACACACACACACACACACACACACACACACACACACACACACACACACACACACACACCATTTTTTGATTCCATAAAATCTCTCATGCATCGACCTATCCTAATTAGGATCCTTGATGGACATCATTCCCCATACCCCTAAATAGTTACTCATATTTTACTTATGTTATGCATTACTTACATCTATATTGACACCATTTTCTAATGCTAGATTACAACATACATCTTACATTTCCTACTATTACTCAGATACATTTACATTTTTATGTTATGTATGTACAATATATTGAAATATTATGCTCCAGTTAACACATTTTGTAGAGCTACTTCTTTTGAGGGTAGTTATTCCATAGATTTCATAAATACCCTCAAAAGGGGTTATCACAAAGATCAAGATCCTATTTTTATTTTCATAAATACATTTCGTCACACAGGCTCAATTATAGATGTTAGACTATGGTAGACACACAAAAAAATAGAGGTTCATCAGTCAGTCCAAACCACATAGAGATTAAACCAAATAGACATTAGCACCCATATTGGGACACTAGTTTCATAAGGTGATATTGCCTACCATAGGGTGTTACTTTCTAGTATCCTTAGGTTCAATATAGTATAATTAATTTAGACTAGTACACTAGGTATAGTTTATATTTGCACAGATATAATCATAGGTTTGGTAGTTATGTTTAGATTTAGCTCAGATTTAGCCACTTTAATAAATATTCATACCAAATATTCATATTTAGAGTCATCATGAGTAGCATTATCACTCATACATTTAGATTGGTACAAAGACTTAACTATTACATACTTGATTTAGATTTAGTATACTCATATAGCAAATTAGGGGTATGTGCATGGCACATAGTTTCCATATGCTCATATTCAAACTTGTTGATTAGATATAATGAAAAAATACATGTCATTCTCTATGATTTATACACTTTATATAACATTCTAGGTTATCACTAGATTCATGCCTTATTCCATATATAGTGGTTAGAATTCTTGAGTGGTCTAGATCTACCTAATATACCTGAGTGGATGTGAAGATGAATACATAGCTAGATACTTTTATCACTTTGTGAAATATAATTACATATTTTTATACTTCACGTAGGGGGAAATGATGGATTTATGGTATACTTTAGTTATTTATCCACCTACATGAGAGGGTTTGACACATATATGGTCTTATCCAAGTTATTCACAAAGAACAAGATCTATCAAGTAGGGGTGAGAAATGATGGAGTCAAAACCAAGTTGAGTTTTTGAGCCACACTTATTAGGATTGAGAAATCCATTAACTCAGTTAAATTTATTCAATAATATGATCATTATGTACTTTCACACACATGGATTATCACTAGGTTCATGCATTGGTTCACATACCCAATGAAGTGTATTCATTCCTTTCCTATCTCTTTACTCAATTATTTCATTTCAACATAATCTTTTTATTTTTATTATCTCATTAGTAAGGATTTATTTTTTCATGTTTCATTGTAGGACATTACTTTGGATCATTATTCACATATGCAAACCCAAATTCACATATTCAAACTCAATTATATGGGATTCACTTCCAAGATAAGTCAAGATACACTTGTTTTTCATTTATATTAGTCATTTCACTTTGTTGCATTACTATAATAAATGGGGGGAAATTTAATCACCTAAAAGTGTTAATTAGATTCCAATAACATTTCTTGATTCAACCTATCCCTAGGATTTCCATATACCTATTTTAAATCCTTAAACTTGCATTACCATCCATTTGGTAGACCTTGTTCACTTACAGCCAATCAAGCCATAGTCCTTGAACTATCACCTCTGAACCCAATCCAACTTTCCTATAATTCTACCAAAAGGACATTTGCACCACATTTGGGACACTACATCCACATGGTACAAGTCTCCCCAATTGGGCATTATTGTCTTTATCCCTAACTCTTCTTAAAAAATATTTTTTCAAAAGTGTGCCCCTCCTAAGTTTGAAATAAGATAATTTTATTATCCACACAATAAATATAACCCTATGTATATAACTCTAATCCACCTCTATTAACTAGATGGAAAATATATGCAAAAGCTATTTAAACTTAAGATAAAGTTATGCAAAATCAAGGTACATTATCCTTATTCTACTCTACTTTCTGCATACTACCATCTACATCAACCCTAAGTCTAGTTTTCAAGTATTCAAAGGCTAAATTACATTCAAGACATCCAAGACCACTCTCATTCTACATTTCACTTGCATATACATCAAGCACTATGTGGGAAAACTACATCATACTTGATCCCTCTTCAGAGTATGGGTATGTAGGCATCTCTCTACACAATAGGGTTTGGAGGATGTCCAGTCCATCCTAATAATACACTTAAATATTCATCATATCACAATTGTAAAGAGAAATAGTATTTGTACACAAAATCAAGATTTTTAGGTATAATATATAGCTACAAGCTTTGGTCTCAGAGGTACATAACATATAGACATAGGTGCAGGTGTTACTTGAAAGTAGGAACAATCCTACAAAGAGGACGTTAGAACCCATCTTAGAAACTACACACAGATGGTGATAATGTCCAAAGTGCACACTAATATCTAGTGAATAAACAAACATCATAAACCTACTTATGATATTTAGAGATGCTTAGATCTCCAATTTCATAACCTAAATCATTTGTAATAGTCTATTTTTAGCTAAGTCTATATTTCTCCCTATTTATTGATATTCATAGAAATTTAATCAAAGTCAAATTCATTCACAAATTATTAGGTTAATTATTGAAATTTATTTGACTAATTTAACCATCTCAACTGTTTTACCAAACATAGGTAATTACATGTGTAAAACCCAAAAAGGTTAAACTAGTTTCAAAAATAACTTAGAAGAGGGGTAGTGATATTTTCACATTAACTCATTCATGTATTCCTTAAATTTTAAATAGGTAATGTTGAATTTACTTGTATTCATTGACTACATTATTTTTGTTTATTTTTTGAGGTGCTTATACACTTCTTAACTAAGTGAGGGAATGATGGAAGAGGATGGACACTCACATCAGTTGTATATCAATACAAAATTTTAGATAAAATATGATTGTATGAAACTAAGTGTTGTTTTGGCATAACACTTTTACATTAAATTTTGGTTATCTAGGTCACATCATGTTTATATGAGTTTTTGTCTCTCTATACCACCAATTTGGATAGGATGTGAAACCAATCCATATTTGGGACCTCATTCCAATTGGTTTAGATCATTTTCCCCTCTTCCTATCCATTGGTATTTGACTTGTGTCTTTACTATGTTTTATTATATGTTTTCTACAAATATTTTTCACTAATTGTTACATTTTAAAACAAGTTTTAAAATTTTATTTCCATGTTGAAAATTGTGTGTGTGTGTGTGTGTGTGTGTGTGTGTGTGTGTGTGTGTGTGTGTGTGTGTGTGTGTGTAACCTTTTTTTCTACCTTTCACCTTTCAATATTCTATAACATTATTTCACTATTGGAAATTATAATGACAAAACTCATTTGTGTTTATTTTCTAAGGTAGTACATACTCTTCTTGGTTGAGTGAGGAAATTAATAAGTAACAAAATGTTTTTACTACTATAATGATAAATGTAATTATTATAATAATTCAATATATTTAACTTGAAATGCACTTTGAACATCATGTTTAGAAGAAATTGGAGTAATAGTAATGACTTGTTTACATTAATTGATTCTTTTTATGGAATTTAAAATAGTAAATGTTGAGGTCACTTCTAGAAATAAAATAATATAAATTGAATTAAATTTTGTATTCAATTTGTTTTTTAATATTTTTATTAGGTAACAAAAGTTAGGATCTTTAAATATTATATAGCATAATTTTTGGACTATTAAAATGATATATTTTTTTTATTATATAGGGTAAAAGACATGGGTTTTGAGGGTCCCATAGCCTAAACAAGAGACAAAGATATAAAGTTAAGATCAAACCAAAATATACTAGGAACAAACATACAATTTTAATGATAAATGTAGTTAGTATTATAATTCATTAATAAATTGACTTTTTAATGTACTTTGAACAAAATTTTGTAAATAACTTTGACATTCATTGATTCTTGTATTTGTGAAATCTAAAACATTAAATTTTGAAGTTAATGATATTCACTAATTATTTATGTCCATTTTTATCTTCTACCAAGAATGGGAAGTAATATGTCTTGAAGACCATGGTTGTGATTGGATAACCTAAATAAGTAGAGGAAGATGGATATGGATTATTTTTTAAGCCTTCATGTGTATTCATTTCTTTCTAAAAGATATCAAAAGTGATGAAAAATTCTATGCATTTTAACTCACCATGTTGTATTATGTTGTGAACTCAACACCAATTAGGATGTGTTAATTCGAAGATGTTTATCTTTGGCATCTTATTAGGTGGATAATACTCTATATTATTTATAATCATGTTCTACCTTTAATATACAAATTTAAGATTAGTATTCTATGCCATGGTATTTCCCATACACTTTTACATGCTCAAAAAAACATTGCTTAACTTATGTACCATTTGATGGACAACATCCAATTCTACTTTTATAGAGTTAGAAGTAGAAATTTGTGTAGTCGTAGTATTAAATAGTATCAAAGATTGGTTTTAATTTTGTTAGTTTGATGCAAACATATGATTGTTTAGGAAGCTAAGGTTTTGGTCAGGTGGAGAATGGACTAAATACAATTGGGTGTAAACCTCAATAATATTTTGAGCCATAACATTCTAATTATCATTTAGAATAGGGTAAAAAATTATAATTAAAGGTTAAAAAATTAGGACCAATATTAAATGAGGCTAGATCTTTTGAGGATTCAATTGTCTATCAATGTTGATAGCTTAGGTGTAAGCCAAAGGTAGTGTATAAAAATTGGGTACTCTACGAAGAGAGACAATTGTTATAAAGTCCAAATCATTTTTGTACATCTCAAGGTTTAACACCTCATCAATTTTATAAGTAGATTCAATTCAGTTGTATATGTTTAGAAATATTGCATTAAAGACTCAAATTGGTTCATTAGGTCCTCTCCTCATGCTACATTTTTTTTATATATGACACTTTATCTAGTGACCTATCCAAACTATGCCAAAAAATATTTTGACATTGGTTATAAGAGGTAATTGAGTATTCAGGGAGATTGAGGAACTAGTCATAAGTAACATATTTCAGGGTAAAAGCGAAAATTTAGCATGTTATGTCTTCATGGGTTACGTTTGGTATCCCTATGGAGGTTTTTTAATCCTTTATGTGTTCTTAAATAGTCCTACTTATCAAGGGAGATATATAAGGATGATAATTCTTAGGGTTTCTAGGTAGATCATGCACATATTTTAGAATGATAATATCAAAACTAGTTAGCCAAGATAGGGACACCGCTCATAAATCAATATGGGTTTTTCTATTTGGGTAATATGATTGGGCCTACGGTATTATCAATACACCTCTATCTAACTTAACTTTTATATGGATTCAAAATGGTGGGAATAAAAGGAAAATATCTTAGGTGGACCTTAGTAGTCTTCTAGGTATATCGAGTGCAACTTAAGTGATCTTTTCAAAGAAATGAAAGGGGACCTCCTAACATAATAAAAATTCTTGTTGACATGGTTTTTATGCATACCATGAAACCTTATGAGGTATCTTATAATGTTTTAGTATTAGTTAGTAATTATTCACTCCAAATCATAAGTTGTTGGGTATTGGGTTTTATAAACAATTTGTTGGTGGAATAGTGGTGAATGGAGTAGTTGTTACCTTGGATGATTCAGATATGATGTGAGTATATACCTAATTTAAATGGGTGGATTAAGTGTGAATATAACTTAAGGTGGGTATGATCAAAATAAACTCATAAAAATAAATAAGGGTAGGGTAGAGAAGAAGTTTTATGATTTAGACAAGATGAAACCCTCCTATCATGGATCTTGAATATAGTTTAGACAAATAATTAGGAACCAATACCTAGTACAACTTAATATTAGGTTACAGATAGTCAAACATAGTTAAGAGTCCAAGGGAAAAATAATATAATGAAATTTAATGCACATAATCAAAGGTTTCTATGTTTATGAGATAGTTATTACACATCTACAAAGGGAGATTATGATTATTATACAAAAAACATTCAAATTAGCAAATACACAATATAAATATTTGTATCAAAATAAAATTAAAGTAAAACTAAAATAATAAGATACCATATTCATGGAAATTATTTTAAAACTCACGAATTTGGAAAAGAATAATATTTACACATCAAGACCAATTGTAGAACAATCCTTAGAATTTCCTATTAATCTTAATAGCTAAAATTTTCCTCCCTTTGTGATTGGGAGGATACAAAAATATATAAGCTTGGGGAGGGTATGCCTCATACTCCAAGTGAATTCTAAATTTACATGTCCAATTATAGAACTATGTGTCAAAAATTCATTCATAACATACATCTATAAAAATTATGTACATAAATAAGATCCATCATCTAAAATATATTAAATATATGAAAATAAATCTAGGACAACCAGTCCTAACTTAATTTAGAACATGTAAATACATATATATTTAAGGTGGTGTTGATGTGGCACTAATAAAAGAAGAAAATGGTTGCATGACAGATGTTAGATCTGAAGTGAATGTAGTGATTTTTGTATCTCTTTGAGGAACCAAAACTGGCCATGTTGGAGTATGCATTATTGCATATCTATAAAGCTAGGGACCTTGTGATGACATGGAAATGTTTTAGTTGACTATGTGTTTAGTGTTAATCTGTGATCCCTTCCATACATTTGAATTTATCAATAAATGCATGAATAAATTCAAACTCTTTATTAATAATTTCAAAATTGAGCATGGAATGCTTGAATACTTTGACAGCCTCACTCATCAACCTTGCATGCTCTATTTTATAGGATTTAAATCCTACTCTAAGGGATTCAAGCTTAGTTACTATAACCTTAGAAAAATTGACTAGCTATAGAACATATTTTTTATATTATAGATAGTTCCCTTAACTTCCTTATTAAAGCTATTTGTAGCTTCTTTAAGAAGTGCTTAAAAATTGAGCCTATTTACTAATTACCTAATGGAGGATATCACATTTGTGACCCTTAGATCTTTTAAAATATCTATGTCCTTGGTTTCCTAGCCTAAAAACTTCCTTATCAATGCTTTCATCTATACATGCCAATTAAATGAACTATCCCTCCTTGAAATTACATATATTGAAGCCCATGCAATATCTTGGGTAGACATTAGGTTCAAGTGATTGAATGCATTATTTATAGCACACTGAACTAAGAAGTTGAGATTTTTTTCAAACTATTTTAATTGGTAATAATGTTTTAGGACTCTCACCCTTTTAGGTTGAATCTCACCCATAGAGACTTGAATTGTATTCAAAATGTTGTAAATCCTTTTGGCTACTTTATGGACATTGTCCAAAATTTATTAGGGGGCATGTATGATATGTCTCTATAGAATCATCTAATGTGCTTGTTCCATATTTTATACATATCTTTCATGGCCTCCCTTGTTAAATCCATAAAAGATACAAAATCCTCTACATATTCTATAGGATCACTTGGATTAATTTTGGGCTTCTTGGCCAATGGAAACACGTTTTCCCTTTATTATAGTAGTATATACTCCTTTGTGCTCATATTTACCACCTTCATTTTCCTCACCCTCTAAATTTTACATTTTTACCTATCAAAATGTGTAGAAATTATGGGTAGTTCTGTGAGGACCATGCTTTTTCTATCATCTCTCTATCCTTTGTTTTTTAAGCTAGTTGGGGTCTATAGAGGTAGGAGGTGGTCTAATAATGGGAGGTGGAGTAATCAATGGAGGTAAAATTAAGTAAATTATTTGAATGGGTAATTTAAAGGGTAATTAAATAATCCTCTACCATCCTGATATTGACCTTGGAGGGGTGATTTATACCACATACTTTGTCTATCCTAGATTTTTCAAAATTGTCATTGTGGCAAACTATGAGGTGTAGATTATGGCAATGATAACTCTAATTGAGATGAATATTTGGGATAGATATGCAGAGCTCAAGGATTTAAGATATAAGATAAAACTAAAATATCAAAATAGATTCTCTTTTTGGGATCCATTATTTATGTTGGAGTAGAAAGAATGGAAGAATCAATAGTAATGGAAATAGATGGTCTAGGGCTAGCAGGTGGTAGATTTACAACTTGAGTATCTAAAAACTTAAGGGAATAAGTAAGAGAATAACATAAATTATTAATTATATTCCTTTCTTCCTTTGTAATAATCTTTTGGTCAAGTTCACCAACAAGATTTTCTTCTCCTATCAAGCTTCCCAAGCTCATGGATTTTTCCCTTTCTAGTTCTGCCTCTTCCTCTATTTCCTCTTGGACTCTTGTTTCACAAAACTATTTCTATGGTCCCTTCATCATTTCTTAATTTTATTATTCTTCATCTATAGGATAACCAACTATTGAAATTAGCTGTCCATTCTCTTTCTCATGAAGGGATCTTCCTAAGATAGCTATAACTAATGATGGTCTTTCTTCTAATTATTGAATTTTGAAAGAGGTTGGGACAACTCTAGATTTCCCTTGGTGATTAATGGTATATGTAATATGAAGGGAAGAGTAAGATTAAATATATGAAGGATCAAAATTAGTAAAAACTAATATTGTGGGTGGTTAAGGGATGGGTAGTGGAACAAAAGTTATGGAGGTAAGAGCATATGGAGAGGAGACCAGGATGGTAGGGAATAGTTGACCAGATGTCCCCTCACTTATAATATTAGGTTGATATGTAATCACTAAAAGTGATTGAAATGAAGGAGGATAAAATGGGAGATATGTTAAATAACTTTATATAAACTTAGGGAGACTTACTTGTGTAACCCAATTAAGTGAAGCTACTAGTGGGCAAGAGAATGTGCTTGTTTGTCCATATAGATGATGTGAGGTCTTAATAATTGTAATTTATGTGTTAAACATGATTTAAAATAGATTAATGGAGGATGAATGTATACTAGGAAGGTCTTTTATAATCTCTTTCCTTATCTAAATATTCTTGTACATTTGATTACTAGGCTCTCTTTATGATAGATTAGTCTCCTCTTTTGTGTGAGAGGGAGGATGATCTTGTTTGGTTTGGTCTTGAGGCTACAGATAAGGTGACTAATGATTCTAGGACATTTTTTATTCCTCTACCATTTCATTTTCTCATTATTTAGTGATCTCTAGGTCATATTGGATGGCCTAAGCAACTATCATTGACATTTCATTATCCCCCATACAAGTCTAGACCTCAATCATCTAAAGAATTCAAAAGGGTAGCATCATGTTCATATTATTGGTGGAAATATCTAATGGTCACCCTTTTTCTTTCCTTGAGGAACTTAAGATAGTTCCTAACATTTTACATAGGGTTCCATTATTTGAACTAGGCCACCTTTAAATTATAATGGGATCTGATGTTTCCCACTTGATTGAGGTGTCACCTTATCACAAACTAAATCCACCCAATACTTAGTGGATATTATGGTAATAATACTATTTTTTGAGTCTAATCTCCTCATATAACTTTCTATATATTTGGTGTATAATATTTTATTTTTACACCTTGTCTCAAATGTGGTGTGGAAAGAATAAAGGGGGTTCTCTTGTTCTCTCAATTTTAATGATGGTACAGTCTAAGTAGTGCCAATAATCTCCCATTTTGGAGATTCTCATTCTCAAATTCTTAGAAGCCTAGGAATACAAGTGCCATAAATAGCTTGATAAATTTGAGGATAAACATCCTCATAAATCCTAGTAATGTAATAATTGAATATGTAAACAAACAAGAAAGAATCATCCTCACAAATATTATTATTCATCTACCTTGTAGATTGCTCCCATAGTTCCCCATTAGCCATGTAGACTATCATAATGACTTCATCTAATAAATAGGACATCATATAAAATTTTCCATTAGTCAGTACTTTTTCATGTTTGAAAAATTGTGCCTTCAATCTGACATAGATAATTTCCCTCAGGGCTCAATTTTTTTATAAATTCAAAAGAATGTCCAAGATATATGTATATATATATATATATATGTATATATATATATATGTATATATGTATATATATATATGTATATATATATATATATGTATATGTATATATATATATATATATGTACATATATATGTATATATATATACATATATATATATACATATATATATACATATATATATATACATATATATATACATATATATATATACATATATATATATATATATATATATATATATATATTGTTTGAAAAATTGTGCCTTCAATCTGACATAGATAATTTCCCTCAGGGCTAAATATTTTCTAAATTCAAAAGAATGTCCAATAGTGGAACCCATTATACTTTTATGTAAGTAGTAATAGTGAACCCATAAAACCTATTAATAATGGAAACTTCTACCCTAATATCGATCCTAAATTTGATTATGGGATTACAAGAAATACCTCCTTTGAGATTCAGATTCTCTCCTTTCACTAACCATTATTTCAATTTTCCCTCTATTGTATTGTGTTTCATCCATACATTGGCCAAAACCTTATTATAGGAAACCTCAGGCCCTAAGAGCCTAATTTACCTCTAAAAGTCCTATCTTGAAATATATGTAACTAAATTATTTCATTTTCTAAGATGTAAACAATCCCTAGTGTAAGTGTCATTAAAGAATGAATCATGAATCAAGTCTATATAACGCATGACCTTTGGATTCATGTCTACATTATTTAGTCTCAATTTCTTAATATTTATCAAATCATTAGTATATTGCTTATCCTCCTAAGATATTATTTCCTATTATGAGTATGGCACTATATCCTCCATTGCATTCCATATGGTTGAGTAATAAGGAAACTTGTAATCTAGACTACCCTTATCAAATGTAGTGTCTATACATTTGATGCTTGGAGATGGAGTATGATGAGGGGGCCAAGACATGAGATGGTTTTAATAATCCATTTTTTAAATATAATGCTAATAATTCCTTTTTGTAAACTATCTAAATCTTACATATTTGATGAAAAATTAGGGCTTTTGGTTGCTCAAGATCTCAAAATTGCAATGTTAAACTTGTATATTAATGGCCAAGTGACTTGTATTTGCTTGGATTTTGTATATATTACTAAAGACTAAGTCTTAAATGCATAGTTATTATGACATCAATGCAAATAATTACTTTTGATTTTTTTCCCATGTATTTTTCAAATTTTCAATCATATTTAATGGGTTCTTTTCATCAACTTTAGGTGCCCAATCATCTCTTTGAGATAGGTGTTGATCTCTCACTTAATACCATTTCCTTAGTTTTCAAACTCTTTATTTTCACTTTGGTTACATATATCCTTGAATGTGAAAATTTTATTCATCTCATTTAACTAGGGTCTTCAGACTTATGATCTTTCTTTATACGTTCTGTGACTTTGAGTTAACGTGATTGAGCCATATTAAGCAATTTGAGGGCTCTAGAGCTATTTGAAATTTTGAATGTATAAGTCCCTTGGAAGGAACTAGGTGGCTAATATGATGACAAATTTTATGATCTAAGGGATTAAATACTTAGTTAATTAGGGGCATGGGGTCACAAGGCCATTAACTTGACATTTCTCTAGGAATGCTCTAAGTTAACAAGATTGTGCCACTTATCTTGATATCAAAGCTCAAATCTCTTAGAATACTTAGGATTCACTTTGACCTTAAAAGTTTTTTATTCATATGACTACACCTTTTGTCATGATATTGGGGCTCTAGGGACTTGAAATACTTAAAAAATTTATGAAGTGAGCTTTGTCCTGGTTGAAAATGGTCTTTCCACATGAACAAACTGTGGTGATTTGGTTATTGATAAGGTATGAAACTTTTCTTTGGCAGTATGATCTCTAATTAATGTGATGATTCCACTTGCCAAGGTCATTGGGTTTCAAACTCCCTAAAAATTCTAGATTTTAGTGAATACCAATGGTCCAATGATGAACATGATCCTACCATTTATCCTTATATCAAAGTTCTAGAAACAAAGGAAACATAAAGATTTAGGAGCTTTGGGCATGATAATTATGAAGTCTCCAAAATAGTCCTGCATATACATAAAAATAATTAAAACACTAGGAAATAATATATTAGCTCTATTGGTCAATAAAATCATAAAATCAACTTTGGGAGAATTTATGAAAATCTAAGGTTAAAATAAATCACAGCAAATTCTCAAGCCTTGATTTTCATAATTTTGGAATTATGTAACTTTAGAATTATAGGGAAACCTTAGACTTAAGTATATTGAATTTAATGTCATGGAATTATAAGGTTCACATGATATTTAATAAATAAATTCAAATAATAGTCAGTCTTTATTGAATTTAGAAAATGGATATGTGTGTGTTAGGGCATAACACATCTACTGACATTATTTCCTAAAAACTAGGATAAAATATTAATATATGAACTAACCTAGTCTAAAAAACTATGTGAGATTTTTTAAAATTGGAAAAGCTCATAAGAATAATCAAATAATACTATCTTATGTGAGTTGTTATTAAACAAACTAACTTACATATGTTTTAGACTAGGTTGAATCAATAATGAACTATTGACTAATTGTTCTAACATTATACCTTTAATTCATCATAGTTTCAATATAAAAAGAGAGAGGATATTAGAACTTTTTAAAATTATCATGTGAAAATGACTTGGTAAAGACATATTCACTAAACTAGAGTGGGAAAAACTAGAGTTGCATGTTATGTTGCAAAACATGTTCATGTATGAAATGGAATTGAACCTCATTTTTATTTGTGTGTTAATGAAACATTGTATTACAAAAAAGTTTTAGACCACCTAGAATTTCTTAGTAAAAAATTATAGGATATGTTTTTGGTACTCTAAACCCTACAAGTATGTGATGTATCCATATCAATTCATAGATATTTCTTTCTATTACATGATAGTATGCATCTATAGAAGATTGAGAAACAATTTTTTAATTCTATATCCCACATGAGATAGGACCAGATCCCATAAAGAAAACAAATCTATATGTGGACTTCCTATAATCAATAGAATTTTCATGATCTAAATTTGTGTAACCTATCAGGAAGACCTGATAATTATTATTATATTAGTACATAATACATAGTACTCTTGATGTATCACAATATACACTTTTATGTTTTTCATGGACTCAACTTTGGTTCCTACACAAACCATGAAATATATTAATAACATAGATAATATTTATCCTAGTGTAGGTAAAGTAAATGAGAATACCATTATGTATCAATAGAGAGTGGAATTTACTATTGATTATGGATTTGAATGAGATAATTGAAGTCTTATCTCCATGGTTGTTACAATAGGCTTACAGTCCATCATTCAAAATTTATTGAGCATAGTCTTGGCACACTTATTTTGAGAGAATAAGATGTGATGACTCTTTTTCATATGTCCAAACCAAGATAGTAAAGAAATATCTTAGCATCTATCATGGTGAAAAATTACTTGATATCATTCTTTATTTTATCAATAATCTTCACTAAGATTTTGGTAATGATTAGATTGTCAAAATATATAATTACAATCACAACCTCCTTATTTTTCTTTGAGGTATGGGTTTGGATCATATAGAATCCTTTAGAATCGATGATGTTTGATATTCTCATAAATATTGATGTACTAATATTGTAGAACATTCTTGAGACCATACAATAACTTAATGAGTTTAAACACCTTTTATTCTTGACCAAGTGTGACAAAACCTCTGGTTGGGTCATGCATACTTCTTATTATATATCTCTATTTAGGAAGGAAATTTTAACATCCATCTTATGGACATTCCATCCAAACTATGTATCCATATAAAATACCATTTTGATAATCTCTATCTTAGATGTGGGAGAAAAGCTCTTTTCATAGTCAATGCCTTCTTTTTGTACACAGTCATTTGCTACAAGCCTTGCCTTGTAATATTAATGCTACCACTTTATTTGTATTTGGTATTAAAGACCCACTTAAAACTGATATAATTATTCCCTAGTGTAATATCAACAAGTTTATATCTATTATCCTTCATCAATAACTAATATTAATAATACATCCATGGCTTCCTTCTAAATCTTTGATTTTTGGGATTCACAAACTGTTGAAGGTTCAAATTTATCATTCCATATTGGATTTTAATTATTTAAATACTTTAAAGGCTTGATCCTTAGTATTTAAAAAATATATCCACATCTTTCATCTATAGTCATCAAAAAAGCTAAAAATATTATAATCCATTAATAATGGGGTACATGTACCGACAAATACTAGTGTGCAATATATCAAATATACCAAGATCTTAATATTTAGTTTTTCCAAATTGAGATTTATGTTATTTTATAGATAAATAGATGGAAAACACATTAGTATTTTATTTTAGTAAGGAAAGACATCTTACCATGTTGTGTCTACATAATGCATTTAGGTATCTAAAATATGAGTGTCCATATATCTCATGTTAAATATTTTATAAGTTTGAATATTTTACAATAAGATTTTGAATGTCATCATGGATGACATCAAGTTGGAGAAGTTTTCCTACACTAGAATTTATTGTAATATTTTTTGAGATTTTATAATTATTTTTAATGAGAGAATACTTTTTTCCATCTTGTTAGTTAAATTCAACCTTAAGTTTGTGAATAAGCAATTGACTTATATAAAATAAACTTTTGTTAGTCTTGGAATATATAAGATTTTTATGATTTTATATGCACAATTTCCAAGGGCTAAATAAATATCATCATACCTTAGACACTTTATGATGAATCATCTCCTCTAGATACATTACCATAATACATTCAATGGTTCAAGGTGGTGAATAGTCCTTTCATCCTATCATGTTTGTTATGACAATAGTTTCCACATATCAAACCAAATTTTGAGGAGTGGTTTCTCAATTTTTTTAATTATCAAAGACACAATCCTCATCATAAGGATCAACATCTTCAATAATGTTCCTATGTTAGTGTGGGGAAGGCTTCTGCTTCTATATACATGTGAAAAATGGCTTTTACTTCTATCCTTATGGATATTTTTAAGATGGGATAAATATTATTACATTATCCTTTTTTAAATTCATTTTATTAGTAATTATTAACTTAATCAACTGCATTTCCATAGATTAGACATATTTTTTGGGAACAAGATTTATTCCCATGTTGGTTCTAGTGATTGTTATACTTAGGGGATTGTTTTGAAGGATTCATCAA
This sequence comes from Torreya grandis, assembly GCA_037957365.1. Lineage (NCBI taxonomy): Eukaryota > Viridiplantae > Streptophyta > Pinopsida > Cupressales > Taxaceae > Torreya > Torreya grandis. The sequence continues at coordinate 1,035,693 of JARHVA010003848.1, forward strand.
ACTATTCCCATTTTTAAGTGATGTAAATTCATGTTATTATTCATATTCCTCTACTTCATGGATGGATTATGTATACTACAACATTAAAAAAAAAATCAAAATATGATTTCTTCTCTAAGATATTGAGATAAGTTAATAAAATATTGTACATTAGGGGAAACACTCAATATGATGGGTACCTTAGAGTCATATAAAAATTTATCACTACATTATAGGAGTGATTCCATCAATTTTGTAACATAATGAATAAAACCTTTAACTTATTCACTAGTATTCAACTTGAGGCAATGGAGTTAGCTTTGTAGAAGAAGGATGGTGTTTTGATCTTTAGATTCATAAATGGTACTAAGTATTTTTTAGCCATATTTGGATCAAGTACCATATTAGATATGAGGTTTGATCTATTTTTATACCCAAAACATATTGATAAACTTTAGATTTTTATTTTATTTTTTGAAATATGATGTTGGTTAGCATCTGAGGTATGTCACATGAATGTGCCATCAATATTCAACCAAATATATTTTGATTCAAGGTGAGTCTTCACCTTGGTCTTCCATGCAACATAATTATCACAATTAAGAAGCTATGTCAAAAAATAAATTCATGTATAAAGAAAACAAATCTTGGGCCATTCTTGGCCATTATATGTAGAAAGTTTCTTATTTATGATATAAGTTTTTTTTAGAAATACTATGTTGAGGTGTGTTTGATTTGTACGTTTTCTAATATATTAATTCAAAATTATAATTAGTGAACATAACCAAATGATACTTATGAAAAATGTTTCCATCATCCCTTAAAAACACTATCTCATCTTTAAGGTACATAGAGAGCAACTTCTTGAGGATAATTGCTTACCAATGAAACACAAAATCAAGTGACCGAGAGGACTTCTATAGGGAAAAAAAAACCTAAGTGTCTCATATATATTGTGACGTATGTAGAAGATAAAATACATATATAGTGTTTTATCATGGCTTGAATATTGAGAAAATACCCATCATATTATGGATTAAGAAATATTTATAACATTTTTGCATAATAATATCTCTTTTGAGTTTTACGAGTGGCAAAATTAGTTAAAATGTATGGGATTTTAAAAAACATGAAAATAATTAAATATATATTTTTATAAAGGCTAAAATGAATCCATTTTAGTGAGTGATTTGATAGGTTATTTATCACAAGTTTTCAAAGTTTATAGCCCAACACCTTTTGGTTTGTATAATACACAATTAATACATTTTTAGGGTTTTACCTAGACTAAAGAGCCTAGTTTTGAAATAAAAATTATTTTTTATACTAGAGGATTTGTATAAAAATAAGATGTATTTTTAAGACTAAAATTTTAGGTGTTCCCTCAAAATTTTGGCAAATGATTCCTCTCAGAGTTTATATATTACATTATTATGAATCTAGGCATAAATGTGGGGTAAAAAAATTAAAAAAACATTTTAATTTTATTTTTAGGAGTGTTTCTATAGACTTATATGCAAAATATGGTCCTCTAAATCTTCATAATTTTGGTGTTAAATAATTAAATTTCTTCAAGGAATCTTAAGGTAACTATTTGAGGTTTTATAAAGTTTAATTGATTTTTTTTATTTTTTTTAATATACTATCAACCCTAAAGTTTTATATAAATATAAAACCTTGGATAACATTTTAAATAAATAGTTATCCAATTAAAAAATACCTTGTCCTTTTAGGATAATGGCATTCTCTATATGGTTCATATGTGCCACTTTATTTTACCTCCTAGATATTGTCCTTCTCTTGGCTAGGTTCTCCTTATCTTAGATAGGTGCTTCTTTTGTTCACCTCAAACCTCTTTCTATGTTGCATAAAAAAATTTGTTTGATTTAGTAGTGATTTGATGATGGGCATATTGAATTAAGTTTCACACTATTAGGCTACACTATCTTTATTCAATGCCTTTACTATTTTAGAATGGAAGCACAAATATGGCTTGGTAGACATCTCCATAATAATCAAACATTCATTTTTTTATTTGATGGATTGTTGTAATTTTCATAGAATAGTTTGATTGATATCTCTTTATAGATGGATCTGATCCTCTTCTCAATCACTCTTCACAAACTAAAAAAAAATCTAAAATTTCCTTGTCTGTCTCTAGGAAAGAAATAGAGATTTAATAAGTGTGCCTCTATGGAAATTGTAATAGATAAATAAACTTGGAGTTCTTAGCGTTCCTCATATAAAATTTTATCTTATATTTTGATCTTTCTTTTGAAATATCATTTTCTAAAATCAATCTAGGTATGAGATTTGAGAGTGATATAGATCTCCTCTCAAACACTCTCATTGATCTTCTTAGGAAAGCTTGATATGATACCAAATTTTATTAGAATCATAATTTCATATCATTAAAAAATGTAATGGAAATATCCATTATTTATATAATTACATCTACTAACATTAGTTCCTAAAAACTAGTGTAAAATATTATGTTATGAACTAACCTAATCTAAAAAATTATTTAAGTTGTTTGAACACTAAAATAAATCACAAGAATAAATAATATCATATACATATATTTTAGACTAGGATGAATTAATAATTATCTATTTTCTAATTATTTTAACAAAACCATGGGTTTCAAAAATTAAAGTCTCAATCCTAAATGGATACTAAAAAGTGTTATTAGTTGAACATGGTAGAAACCTAAAAAACATTACTAAAATTATTATCACAATTATTTTTGTCTTGATACGTTCACTTATATAGGTGGATCCCCATAACAAATTTGTATGTAAATTTGAGAAATCTGAATCAATTGTTGCAGATGGAATTTAGATTCAAAGTGCTTACATATTATCATCATTTCAATCATATAAATATAAAATTTCACACATGAAAAAAAAACATGCATAAAAATATAATCCCTTATACCTTTATGTACATATAATTCCATAATCTATATGAAATTATACCCTAATGTGATGGATATGATAACTTGTTCAAGCTAACCTATGTAATATAATAATTTGATTAATCTCATCCATGTTACTTATCTCATCATGCCATAGAATATATCACCTCTCTCTCATGATCATGCAAAATTCCCTTCATATGCATCACATATGTGTAAATATGTGATTTTTTATAATATGAATCACAACTTATCCCAATATATATCATAATCTATCTCAATCTATCTCATCTAGATCATGTAATCTAAATCATAATCTTAGTTATCTCTCTATCAAACCTTAAACATATATGACAATATGCCCCAATTTTTAGGTGAGGGATAAAGTTTGTGCATCACTCATCTCAAAAAAAGAGAGTTATACACATCTTGTTATATATAGAATATGTAAGCATGTAAAACATGTGTCCTGACATGCTTAATGAAACATGTAACCCAAGGCATACAATATTCATGTCAAGTAGATATATAAATTAGGAAAACAATAATATTTATAGAAGTAGTCATCAATAATAAACATAAAAAATGAATGATATGAATCATGTCATTGCACATAGGAAAATAATGGATAAATACATAATAAATCTTAGAAGACATCATAAAATCACACACATCTGCAACAAAGTGATGATCATGATACACACATTTAATCAAGTCATGACTCTAATGTGAATTGATAATGACACAATGTAGACATGCCTTGGGCTAGAGGATCCTTTTCACAACTAATACATGATGAGACAAAACATAATCAATGCACTCATAAAAATATGTAATATATCTCATAATGTCACACACATAAATTATTAATAATGTGATAGTCATCAATAGTGACTCATGGAGCACATAATGTAATTAAAAATTGAGGATCACACCATGTAATAGTAATAAACATAAAACATGCATAGAATAAACAATGTTAGTCTACACAAGAAATCTGTGTCATAGTCACAACATATAAAAGTACACTATCTATAACATATTATACTCTAAATAGTATAAACAATATCAAATCATGTATAAACATGATAAGTAGGTAAATAAGATCAATGCGTGGATACTGAAATATGGTTTAAGATACTTTAAAATATCAATTCTGATTTACCTTCACCTACATGACTTGTATGTACATGCATGAATCTTATTCCCCATTATATCACATCAACATGAATTCTATGGGATTAAATTTCCCAAGTTTATCTCAATCACCTATCAAAAATCCCACAGTCTATGCCCAACTAGTTTTTTTAATCCTACTCAGACATCTCAAGATCATCATATCAAATTTCCTATATCTTGGATAATAACATCAAAATCAAAATATATTATTTTATGTTAGTGTGTGAGTTTGATGGTTTCGTCCCATGCCAAGAAACAATCACATTTTAAATTCAAATCATTCATATAGATTGGCCCATTAATATATCATGTTAGTGGTTTGAAAAATTACCCAAAAAGTTTCATATAGATAAAAAAATAGGTGTAAGCCTATTACCCATCTAAAAAACATCCATCAATAATAATATAAAACTTACACATTCAAACACATTTACCTAGTATTCCCAATTTAATAATAATTCATAAGGAGTAAATCTTAGCCGAGTTTAAAGCACCTCAAGAGCCAAGCCAAAGTTTCCAATTGTCAAGTATCTAGATCTAGATTACAAGTTGTATCAATTGAATAAGCATTATTACACACATTTACCTAATAAGGTGAACCACATATATCCTTAATTCCCTCTTAGAAGTATTGGATATATATAAATAACTGACTATTTAATAGGCAGTGATTGGGGTTGGCTCAACCCACATTTCTTCCCCTTTTTTAGGCTTAATTTATCATCGCGAGTGGATCCATGATTTTTGGAGAGGGATACATATTTATGTGATTCATGCACATAATCAGACCTTGGGATTGTACACATATCTTAAATACAAATATGCACACTTTCTTATATCAAAATAGAGAAACAAAATCCATATAGATAGAACTATTAGACTGGGAATTGTAAGCACCCAATTTTCACATAGTGTAACATTTTAAAATATCTAATGATGATTCAATGACATGCATATAAATAATATGCTAAAACATAGTTTTATCCCATTTTATTTTATTTCAACTTTTTAGGCCTAACCCATGTGTTAAATTTATAAACTTTGAGTTTAACCCTTCAAAACATAAGGCTTTCAGGGTACATGTAAAAACCATTGTGATGATTCACATAATTAACTTGATGGTTTACATAATCTTCTTATTTTTTTAAAACTTGACTCTAAAATGTTCCATTTTAGTTAAATTCATGTCTAAGCTAATTATAGATAAATCTATGTCAATTTTAATAAGATCTTAATTATCTCGTGTTAACTCGCATATGAAACAAATTCTATTTTTTTACAACTAAATCATTGTATCATGAAAATTAAAATCTAAAAATTTCACTAAGAATTGAGTATATGTATTTTGAGATATTTATCATCCTTATTCTATAATTTCCTTAGATAAAATAGACCAAATCCCACAATTTTATGATCATTCATTCAAATTGGAGGAATAAACTCATGAACATCAAGCATAACACTCTACTATTTGTGAAAATTAGTGATAGTATAGCTACCTTTTCCCTTTGAATTATGATTATCTTTCCATTTAATCTTGACTTCCTCTTGATGGAGAATCCCTTTGTCATTATTGAGTGACAAATAAGGATATATTAGCTCAAGGAAAAAATCAATTTTAGTTCTAAATTAAGTTTTTCTTCTCCACCTTTCTTCTATTTTGGTCACGTTTGGGAATTTACTTTCTATTTCTTGTTTTATTGTATTTATTTCTAGATTAATTTTTATTTTATTTTATATTTTCATATTAAAATTGAAAAAAAAAATCATTCATACTCTTTTACATTATAAAAATTTTAAACCTTTGTAATCCCACTTGCATATATAAAATATAAAAGCATAATAGTTTTGCACATTAGTCTTAGAGTCAGATAAAAATAAAATTATTTAATTTAAAATAAATAATCTCTATTTATTTTATATTTTAGTCTTTTGACTCACATACACACATACAAAACAAACAAAAATTTATACATCCACTTGCATAGAAATTTAGAAAATCAAAATGAAATATTTTCATTTGTATAAAAATCTTGTGTACATTTAAAATTTATCTAAGCACACTCATAATTAAAATAATATTTATTTTATTTTGTACTTGGATTGTTTGGATCCATGTCATAAGTTAAAAAACATAAAACTTGCATTTTGTTTACATCTTCATAAACTATGAATATTTTTGCATACATACAAATATGATATTATAGGTTTACTTTTCATCCGTACATATGAAAATTAGAGTATAAATTCATACTTTATTTCATACATTAAAACAATTAATAAATTAATTTCAAATAAACATTATTAAATTTATAGAAAATCAAATTAGGTTGTCTGAAGCCTAGTTAATGAAATAGATTCACCTTTTAGCATGTTAATCTTGAAACCTTAAAATTTTCATTCCCCTTTCATCATTAGTCTATCATCCTATAATTTCATTTTGTTTCATGGATGAAATTTTAAAATAAATCATGGCCTGATAAATCTAATTAAATACTTAGATTAATCTAACGTCACTTCAACCCATTTTGAAAAAATAATATAGACTAAGAATCACACTACTTAATTCTTATAAATTTAGTAAATTTTTGTGCAATTATTACACCACATTTTTCAACCTCAATGAGAAATTTATGCATCAAATTTATTTTGGTATTGACATGAGAATCCATTACCACCCATTGCCTAAAACCTTGTGCAAGTAGCTCACCCAAACTAGCCAAGTCTTCCATCCCTTCCAACTCAGCCTATTCAACCACCTCAACTAATTAGATCAATAAACCATCCATCATATCATTCTTCTTTGTTAATATCACCCTAACCTTGGGAGGTTGAGTGAACAAGATTAGTGTGTCACTTTATATTTGTATAAATATGGTTAACCCAATGTGAAAGGCTCGTCCTTATGTGTTTATCCCTTTTTTATTGTCTCCCCCATATTTTATTTGCTTCTATTTTATTTTATGTGTGTTTACACACTCCTTAAATATGTCTAGATAGGAATTGTATAGGTATTTTAGCCTTCAGTCTTGTAAAATATGTGTTCAACCTAAAAGTGAGCCTTACTTATATAGTTGGACTAACATTCCAAGTCAAAACATGGAGAACTAGTGCCCACCTTACAACTCTTCTCCCTCCACACTTCAATCCAAATATCATGTGGTAATTCAAGAGTTAAAATATCCTTCAAATACCATCAACAATTGATGTGACACTACTGACATGACTCTAGATATTAGAGGTGGATTGTACCCACACATGTTATAACTAAAACCTACATCAACTTACAAAGTACTGACTCAAAAATTAAAGTAATATTAAATTATTACATTGAGAAAGTTAATTACATTGAGAAAGTTAATATTTTAGATGGATTAATTAGGATACAAATACCTCCACCACCTTATATTACTAATCAATCTATTCTCATACCACTTGAATATCTCATGGTGACTCCCCTAGCAACATCAAACACAAACTAGTTCATCCTAGGCTATCATCCTCTTTATTTTAAGCCTCCTACAAGAGAATCCCCCAAAAACTACAAATTATGCTTTTAATGATCTCATCTCCACCTTGGTGGAACAAATTCAAGAATTTGAGAGAAACTAAGCCTTCATCTAATATGGTCCTTCTAATTAAGGAATGACCATAAACATTAATATTCAAAGTTATTCATTTCCTATTTTTACTATGGAGATATATTACCAACTAATATAGTATCAAACCACTTCTCTTCCAAATGGATTTATACCAAACCAAAACCTAGGAGACCTTCTTACCTTTAGCATTCTCAATCCTAAATCATCAAACATTCCTCCACCCAATCAACCTTTCACTCAGATTATCATGGGTGGTTGTTTTTATTATGACGCCCCTAAAAAATATTGAAGATAATACACCACTACCAAAACTATGTAACTAATAATATTCCACTAACATATGTTTAATATATGCAAAAACCAACTTAAACACCTCCTTAAAACTCTATGCCACCATACTATCAAATTATCTCCAATATAATCCATATATATTGTTAATTTCTATCATATTATACACCACCCATTCAAAAAATAAAAAATTTACCTTGCAGTTGTATGCCTGCTTCTTATTTGACACCTTTTACCCAAGCTTATCTCAGTTCTCCTCTAGTATATTTTAGAACCACGGGGACATATGATTAATACATAAATAAACCTCTTGATCTCAAAATTCAAGTGGTTCTCTTTCCATCCCCCTTGCCCAAAAATTCAAAATATAAAGGGGAAGGAAACCCAAACATACATATCAAGTTATATGTTATGGCCATTAGATATATGTTATCCTAGGATGGATTAATGGATAAATAATACCCTAATAATCTAATTGCAATCATAATGTATTGGAATTGACACCTCTTCAAGGATTCAATCCATTTTTTCTACCATCTTATGCAAGAAATTGTAAAAATGTTCAATATGAAAAATTTGCTTTAGACTAACATTTGATATTTTATACACATTAAACATGAGCCTAATGAGTCCATTACCCACTTTTTTTAAACGTGGAGGAAATTAATATATTCCTATGCTAGTGCCCTGCCTATGGATAAAAGAGAGTTGTGTGATATTTTACTTCACTCTCTTAACAAATAAATTAGTGAAGACTTTTTTAAAATTTCTACATATCATATTAATAAATAATAGATAGTGTGATTATAATAGACCAAGTAGCCATAATTAGTGGTTTCAAAACTTAATAGATCAAATTGTCAAATTATTTCTCCTAATCAAAATAATGGGGGTTATCATAGCACTAAGATAGCTAAAATAAAAAAGGGTCAGAAATCCTAAATCATAGGCACCATGATACCATAAAGGGAATGATTAATGAAAACATAAGGACTAATGTCTTGAACACTAATAAAAAATAAAATGAAAAAAAAAAAATATTAACAATGGGGGTGTGATAAATCCAATTATTTCATCTACCATTCACATAGTGTTTTTTAATTATTTGTTGCCTCAAAAAAACCAAATATCAAAATAAATATTAGAGTTTGTATCAAAATCTTGACCAAAATGAGAATTTATAATTTTAAAATAGATGGTTTTATCCTTAAAAAATCAAGAAAGGTTTAGTCAACAAAACTAGAATCAACTACTGATGAATTATGATACCAATGTTTATTGTCTCTTCTATATGATCATTGATCATGAAATTTTCACTTATAGGGGTTATAAAAAGCTAATATAATGACTCCTTAAGGACCAGTGCCAAATATTTGTTGACATGTTTTAGGAAGTGTAAATGAAAACTCTCATTGTTACCAAATGAGTCTCATGGTTCCTCAAAATGCTAAATTATGAATTTATCACAATCCACTCCCTAACCACCACTAATGAAAAAACAAAAATACACCACAAGATAATACATTCAACCAACCCATGGCTGATAGAATTCAAGAATTAGAATCCTCAATGTCTACATTGAAAAAACCTGATGTGGCCCCATGTCTAGGACCTCAAGTAAAGACTGTGATGATACATGTCATTGAATTATAAAATGATAATGATGTTACTATAATCACTCAAACAAGGGAGTATCAATCAAAAATTTCCATATCACTAACCCCATAGAGACTAATGTTTAAGTGAAACCCAAAACCCATGTGGAATTGTGACCTTTTTTGGTTGATCTCATAAAGGCCTTTTCCATATTTCCTTAAAAACTATCATACCCATCATCTAACATTAATTAATGCCTTAGGACTTGGTGATTTGGATATAATTACCCCACATATAAATGCCTATATCAACTATATAGATCTAGACATGTATTTATTTTGGAAATATTATAGGGATGCTAGATATTTCATAGACCTTAGGAGCATACCTCCTAACACTGGCATGGCTAGACTAGGAAATCATGCCTTATACCTAAATGATTATATCTATAATAATTATGTTAAAAAATAGATGGTATATTATGGGAATGTAATGAATATATTCCCTTTCTCATTTATTCAAAATTTGACTATGGATAAACTAATTATTCCATTACTAGGAACACCTTGTGAGATTATGATAGCCTCAAATCTGCTTTGATTGGGACCATTATGCTACCTATAACTTTTAGACCCAAAATAGTGCTTATTAGGTATTACATCATAGATAAATGCACTAGTTAACCTTGATTATAGGGATTTCTTAGATATAAATTATGAAGGGATTACATTCAAATTTTATTCAATAAATCATATTATTTCATTTGGATAAGGTTTTCATTTCCCAAGGTGATCCAATGCCATTTGTCATTGATAAATCAAAACTCAAGAAAAGGATAGTAATTCATATTGAGTACCACTTTCATGGAAATGAAATAATATAGTCTCATATACCTTCCAAGGAAAAAGAGCCCATTGTATCCTTGGAACATATTATAAAATTAAGCTTTAAAGGTCCTAAGTGTTCACCAAGTAAAAATCATAATGAATTCTGGGTAAGAATGATGGAGAAAGTAAGTGAAGAAAAGATTATAATGATAGTGTCCATTTAAATGAAGTCAAAAACTAAAATAATTAGTATCCTAGAGAAGGAAAAATGCATTCCACTCCCTTTTGACCCACGTGAAGTTGAAACCTATAACCTTTATAAATATCAAGATCTAATGGTTTAGCCATAACTCTTGACATTCATGTGGTTGAGATTTTTAAAAATGAAGAGATGTTCCAATGAGTATCATAATGATTCTTATATTTTGAGTGATTAATGGACACTACATTATGATGGAACAAAGTGTCATTTAATCACATGGGAGTGAGTTATCTTAACTCCCTTTATTGGAAGGATCATGATTTTTAAGATTTATAATCAATTTTGAATGCAAAAATAATGAGGTAGAATATGAAGCCTTATTGTTATGAATGTCCATTTCTAGGATGTTATGTGTTTATAACCTCAAGATTGAATATGACTCAAATTTAGTCACTAACAAGGTATTTGATATTAACTAAATGAAGGATAAACATATTTATATGTACATTGTTATCGTTGATGAAGTCATTAAGTTATTTTATTTTATTTCCATAGAGGTAGTTCTTAGAGAGAATAACTAACTAGAAAATTTACAAGCGACTTATTCTTATTAATTTTAACCTCATTATTTAATTTTTAGAATCTAAATTTTTGGTGTCTATAAGACCAGATCTACTTGTTTAAGAGATACCAAATAATAAAAAGCTTTCCCACATCAAAGAGGAGAATGGAAATATTGTCTTAGAGTTTACAGAGAATGATGAGGAAATTATATAATTCTCACAATATTATGATCACCTCCCCTCATCAGACCATAATAATGATTTTTCTCTCAAATTTTATAGCTTATCTACCCTCAAAATAAAATAGTATGATTCATATTATAAAGTCAAGGATTAAAAATATTTCAAGTAAGAACATGAGGTATTCTAAGGAGAAGATGAAGCTTTTGATCTTACCTTTGCCCATAATAATTTAAAGAGGCTAATTTCTCTTTGATAAGGGATACCATTGATAATGGTATTGGGACTGAAGAACAACCTAAGATCCTTAAACACAATCTTCACTTTCACCTTAAGAGATATAATATCATAGGAATTTCCCCATTAAAATCTCTGAAGCCTTTACCTTTTCCTATGTAGATATAATGTGAATTCAAATTGAGGTGGTGGTCCACAACATAATCACCAAGATTCATGAAAAAATAGGTAAAAAAATATTAGGCTCATGAAATGAAAGGTTGAGTTGATGGTCAAAGAAGAGGTTATCAAGCTTATAAAAGTGGGCTTCACTAAACCTGTAGACTACACTAAATGGTTGTCCACTATCATCCACATCCTTTAAAATAATGGTAAAATCAAGGTAATTATATATTTTAGAGATATAAAAAGGCATATACAAAGGATAACTTCCCCCTAATGTTCATTGATGTCAAATTGGATGTCTTGATTAGATATGAGTTTTTATATTTAGGGTTGGTTTCTCGTGTATAATCAGATTCAAATTTTAGAATAATAAATCAAGATATCCTTCACAATACCATTGGGAATATTCTATTATGTTTACATACATTTGGGCATAAATAAATATAATTCAAATTATCATAAGGCTATGACCCATATATTTCATGACTTCATCTATAAAATAGTGGAGATTTAAACGTTGATAGTCTTCTAAGAAAATATAATAAAATGGTAGATAATATTGACACTATGCACATTATCCTTACGTGTTTGATTAAATATCATGTCATGATTAACACAAATAAGTGAATTTTTAGAGCTACCAATGGGTTTCATTTTAATAAATAATGCCATTAACATATATCATATAAAAATATGTCCAATTTCATATATGACCCCTACTCATGATTCATAATTAAAGGTTTTCTTGGAGAAGTTAGGAAAATTTAAATATTTATATCTCATCTTACATACATTTTCTACCATGTCAGCTATTTTTCTCAAAATGGAGAGTGGTATAACTTAGACTCAAAACTGCCAAAATGTATTTAAGTTGGTAATGTGATTTTTTATGGATCCATCAATTCTCAATGCACCTAAGTTTGCTCAACCCCTTATACTTTATTTTAAGGAAACTAATATATCTCTCACCTTAAATTTATCCCAAGATAATTATTACTTCAATTAAATAGTAATCTATTTCAATAGCTTCAATATTATAAATTACAAAAAATGGTATATACAAGGATAAATTACATGATAAATCAAGAAATTAAAGTCATTTTAAGGTCTCAATCCCTTCATAATTTATTTACCCAACCAACATTGTCATGAAAGACTAGTCATTTCATCACACTTTCAAGTAAATCCTACACCAACCAAAAATCTATCAAAAAAAAAACATTATTGATTATTCGTTAATTATCCATTGAAAGTTGGTGGTTTTTTGACATTGAATTATTAATAAATAAAAAATACATATAAAAACCAATGATATATTATTATATATGGTACACCCACATCATAAACTATTTAATTGATCAAAAATATCTGAAAATCACTAACTCCCAATGGAGGCATCATCTTTGAATTATCACATCCAAGTATATGATCTTGGCCAAGTCATATACCAAAATGTTTGAGACAACATACTATTAATATGTGTGGATAAAGAAAATTCTATGAAAGTATTTTTCCAATGTCATAACAATGTTTATGATGGACACTTCAATGTTCACACAAATGCCCAAAATATTCATTTAATGGGATATTCTTTCCTAACCTTGAACACAATATAATGAAATATGTAATAAAATGTAATAAATGTCAAAATTTATCTCATGAAATTCATGTCCCTACATAGGTACTTCCACCCATATTAACACCTTGTCCCTTATTTACTTGGAGACTAGACCTAATTGGTAATATTTCTCCTGCTTCTTCTAATGACCACAATCCCATCATTATAACCACTGAGTATTTCACTAAGTGGGAATAAAAAATGCCACTAACTGGTATCATTGGGTCAATAATATTAAATTTCATCTTGAATAATATTATATATATATATATATATAAAAACCAAGTTTACATACCTCAGGGTTTTTAAAAGGGACCCCATTATCAATGATTATGGTTTTTGGGACCCTATATTAATCATTGATAATGGGGTCCCTTTTAAAAACCTTGAGGTATGTGAAATATGTTTTATATATATATATATATATATATATATATATATATATATATATATATATAATATAAAAAATCATAATCATTGATAATGGGGTCCCTTTTAAAAACCCTGAGGTATGTGAACTATGTAACAAATAATACATATCTAATCACAAGACCTCTTTGTATTAATATTAGGTTAAATATCAAGATAAAACCATGAATAAAACATGAAAATAAATATTTTCAAGAACATTAAAGATAATAAATGGTACTAGCATCTTCAATTTATCCTACAATATGAATTTATATGAAGAGTATTCATATTCCTAATGGGGCAAGCCCCTATTCCCTTATTTTAAAACTAGAATAAATTTTGGATTTAGAGATATAAATCCCAAGTCTTTGAATTTATCTACAATATCTCCTCAATTAATAAAAATACAAAAATGTGTGTCTCACTGAGTTATAAATTTTAGATGAAGATCAGCTCATATCCATAGAAAACCATATTTATTATACAAATCATATATACGGCTAGTATAATAAGAATATTCATGAGTGACCTATCCAAGTTGAAGACCTTTTCCTAAGACTCAAAAATATAATAATTTTTATAAATAAAGGAGAAGGTCAATAGATTAAACCTAATTGGTTGGGCCCATATTCAGCTATAAAATATTTTTCAAATGGAGATTTTCATTTATGTGCCTTGAAGTGTAAGGAGTTCGATGAATATATGAACTCTTTTACCCTAAAATTTTATTTCATATTGATGTCAAATTTCACATTTCCCTATTCTAATTAATAGAATTATTATGGACATTTTTTTGCATTTCATAATTTTTGATAGGATGAATTTTAAGATAGGAGTTCACATGACAAAAAATTCAATGCAACATATCCTTTAAAATTTTCCCACTGTCATTTTCCTTGTAAAAAAAATTCTCTCAAAATAAATAATAAAATATGTGTTTGATCTTAAATATTATGGGAAATATACACCTCCTTCACATATGCCTTCTTATAATCTTATATGCTCTAGCCTAAAACCTAGTCTAGAAGCTTGTTAATGGCATAATCTCCATTTGGGTTCCCTCTAATAAAAAAAATATAGCATGATCTACCTAGGTAATCCTATATACCTACATTGGTCCTTTTTTATTATTCCTTACATATCACTAATTTCATGAGACCAAGGTTATGGGATAGGATACCCCCCCTAATATAGAGAGAGAGACTATGTAAAGTCACACCCAGAAAATCAAAAAGAAATTTCCACATCTCTCACCCTTTGTTGATACTCAGTGTTTATCCCTTACATCTGATTGGGTTCATGGGGTTATAATTAGTGGTTATACCCTTATTCGACTACATTTAGTTTTTGGTGTGAGCCCATGCATCTTCCTAGTTGCATGAGGTTAAGTGTAGAGGGTTGTAAAAGTAAAAATAAAATAAAATAAAAAAATAAGAGCAATGGAAAATTTTTATAAAATTGAGATAAAGTTCCTAACAATATTTATTATATTCCCATGCTAAAAAAATAACCCTCTTTACTAATTTTACTTTTAGTTGGACATATATTGATCTAGGTCTAAATAAATCTAAAAACACAAATATTTTGTAGGTCTAACACAAAATGTAATTTTACAATAGCCCATATGGATAGATTATAACATTTTATTATTTTCAAAGTTTTTGATGAGTATCTATTATTTTTACATCATTATGAATATTCTATCCACCCTAAATTACCTATTGTCACCTAAGCATCACTACTTATGTGGATGAACTAGATCAATCATTATTTACAACAAACATCTACTAACGCACACGCTCACGCATGCCCACACACACACACACACATAGATCATCACATGTTAAATTTTCATAAATTATGTTATAATATTAAAATATAAGGATATACATATCAATTTATCCCCAAAAAAAGATCCATAACATTTCATCACATTCCTAGCCATTTACATGCATACATTAATAATAAGTATAACATCTAAAAGAGATGATATAAAAAAATTAAATCCAAAAATGGGACACACACACACACACACACACACACACACACACACACACACACACACACATAGTGGTTAAGATATATTGAGTTTTGTGTACATCGTTTACACATCAAGAGGGAAACTATGGCTAAAATCTCAAAAATTAATTAAAAAAATAGGACTATGGTTTACTCCCAAAAAATAAGTCATTCCTACCTCTAGTTTATTTATAAAATGGAGCACCCAAGGATATTATTCCTCATCCTTTGAGAACTTATAGACATGGATTGAAAAGGGCTCCTACTCCTAATGGTTGGTTGTAAAAGTAGCATGTTAGTATCTTGATTCCAATACCTTAGGGCCTTGACACAAGCATATAATCCCACTACCTTGGCCTATGGGCCACTTATTTTAGTCTTATGACACATAAGAACCTGTGTTTCATGGTATATAGGGGAAAATGCATTTAAGTGTTAACCACAATAATAAATGGATTTTGGGTTTGTGAGAATTTTTTCCCTATTAAGGTGAAAAGTGTCATGGAAAAAATACAAAAGAGAACCTCGAATCAACATCTATCACTCTTTTGTGAAATATAAAACATAAACACACAAAGTATATATTAAAGTCTAGCATTTAAAATATTGATAAATTAAATTAGCTAAGTGAAAGTGAGGTAAAAAATCCAATAATAATTTGTCTTAAATGGATCCTCTAGTGCTAATTAGGGTCATAGTTATTATCAAATCTCATCTCTACCTCCTCATCCTCCTCTATAGTAGGCTCATCTCCAAAATGAGCCTAATCCCATCTTCTATTTCTCCTTTCTACACTCCATATCCATTAGCCACTACTAGCTACTGTGGTTATGGTTATGGTTAGATAAACTATTAAGGTTGGTCTCTAGCATGTGGCCCATATACCACCTGGACTAGCATGTAATAAAATTTCCTACACATCCCCCTCTTATTTATGTCTTATTAATAACCAATCCTCTGTCCCTCATGGCATGTATTTATACTCATCCTCTCCTATGATGAGCCAATATAGTGATAAGAGCACTTTGTTTTAGTGGATGCCAACCTAATCTCACAATTTTCACATCCCTAACATATCTCTCTCCCATATATAAAAGCTATGGTATGGGGAGATTGGATACATATTATATCCCAAAATTTTATGGCACTAGATTTATGAGAAATGAATAAGCATGCCCATGTATATTATACATCTAACATTCACACTCATAATAAATCATAGTGATGGCACATCCCCTCACTGACTTACCATGCCCACATACATAATGGAAATCATATCACCCACTATCAAAGTACCCAAAACACATACACATCTTAGAATGGTTCCATTTATATCAATCTAGAATCCTTAATGGCCCATACCTATCAAATAAAAACACACATCTGATAGGGGATCATATGTTCATATACCTAACAAATGATAATATTTATGTGAATAATAATCAAATCCCCAAACCTATATATGTTGTGTGTGTGTGTGTGTGTGTGTGTGCGTGTGCGTGTGTGTGTGTGTGTGTGTGTGTCTGTGTGTGTGTGTGTGTGTTTGTGTTTGTGTGTGTGCGTGTGATCATGCGCTCGTGCGCACGCGTGCTCATTGATACTCCTAAAAATGGGATCTAGATATATAAGAGATGACCTATCACCTTGTACCTAACTAACCAAGAGGTCAAGATATAGATAATCACCTTGTAGGTGTTAGGGATCACTATCCTCTTAATCCCTGCGAGTATCACACCATGATTTATAATCATTTCAGGTGTGTCTAAGTCACCAAATTACTCTATGATTTGCTAGGCATTTTTTTTTGTGGCCTCTTTGAGTGTCACTACCCTCCTTGTAACTAGTAAACCTAAAATCTTATATAAATATACCAAAGTGATGTTCAACTCTATGGGGACCTATGGGAACCATATAGTGTTTTAGTATGCACCTTAGTGTATGAAAATCACATAGTATCATGTTCATGAAGAGAAATATCCTCACTTACACTAATATCCAAATTTATGCTCAGTAAACCACAGTGGTCTCCTCTACTATTAATAATATTATAACCCTAGGTAACCACTCATGCTCTTTGGCTATGCCCTTGTACACATATCTCCACTTGAATCACAAAAATAGTTTTCAAATAAGTTAAAATTCCTTAAAAATCATTATATTCTCCACCATAGGAAAAATTTCTTGAATTTTTAAACTAAAAATCACACAATCATCATGGTGATTGCATAACTTCCCTAGTGGTTACTTAACTTACAGTGTGAATTTGTAACCATTAATCTAAAAATATTGTTAGTTTTGTCATGAGACAAATGGTTTTATCTGCTATGGCCTAAAACTTATAAATCTCCAAAAACATGTAAACATTAATTTAAAAAAAATTAAGATATTAATATTTTACTAACACACTACCATAAACTCATTGACACTTGGAAATTTTAATAACATGTACCCTATACAATTTTTTTTTAATTCTAGACCTACATTTTTGTGAAAGGGTTTAGAAATTTCACTCATGCTTGTACCCTTCATGCTCCCACTAGTACTTCTACCATCCTCTTCTAACACTCTTCAATTTGGTTGTATTCTCAATCAATTATTTCAAAGTATACCCAAAGCTCCAAACTTATAAAAATCACAATGCACAAAATGATTTCCAAATTGGGTAAGTGTTTCTAATTATAGCTCAATTTATTTTCTATTTTTTTACAAAAAGTTTCCATTTTTGTAATTTTTTAATCCTATAAGCTCTAGGTTTCATATAATTTTTAAAAATTGGATTTTTCAACCATGAACTAAAAAATATTAAAATCCATATGGTAATAATAGTTATGTTTTATTTTTAGTAGTTTTATTATAAAACATGTTATTTTCACATTTTAGTCTCTAGGGTTGATACCTCTTCACATGACACTAAGCATAGTCCCTAATGGGAAAGTTTAGATAGTATTTTCATCCATGCATAAATAATAAATAATTATTGTCAATGTTTCAATTATTTACCATATTTTCCACTTTCATCATAATATTGTACTTGATTCTTGTCTTTTCTCTTACAGGTCACGAGAGTATCTCAGTTGGCTTCGATAAATTGCACAAGTGAGGTAATTTATTTGAACCTTATTTTTCTTTTTGGTGCACCATTACTTGTAAAAGTTCCCTCACCTACTCTTGAAAGACACCTCCCTAATGGGAAAATATGTATGCATAATTTCTTAGTGTGGTGCAACATTTTATTATATCCAATGATGATACAATGACCTCAAAAAAAAACAATATTCTTAGACCTATTCTTCTCTCCCTTATATTCTTTTTCCTCTATTTATGCCTAATCAATGTTTAAAATTGAAAATTTCAAGCATAACGCTTTAAAACCTAGGTATTTAAGGGTGTACAAAAGACTACTATAGTAATTGTAAAAAAATTGTAATGGTTCACATAACCACCTTTAGTTTACAAAACTACCTTAGTAATTTCAAAATTTATTGTAGTTATTTCATAAATGCTACCTATATATATTGGTGATTT